>NQII01012249.1:0-24040 GCA_002778355.1 Clitarchus hookeri
CCGTATTCAAGTATTTGCCGGACTACGTGCAGCAGGACGAAGACATACGGGACCGCCTCCCGTGCAAGGAGTAATTCAAGAGCTGCACCACTTGGTTCCCGACACGCTGCATTGCAGTGGTTGGTGCTGAGTAGCCCTCGCGAAGTCTGCGCCCGTGGAAGACGCCCTCCACGTAGTAGACGACGTCCGTGTGTCAGTTATCTACTCGCAAGCTGTATGCACCCATGGAAGATGCTACCCTTCAAGATATTTACTGGCAAGCACTACCTGGCGTAAAAAACAACCCATAACAAAAGTACGCGATGTGTATAGACCTCGATAATGTTTTACATGTTAAAAAAAATTGAATGTCGATGCGTGCACAGGAACCTAATTATTATTTAAAATAACAAAAAAAAATTTATAAATAATTTTTTTGCAAAATCCAAGGTTTACGCTTGTTGGATTCTTACAGCATTAAGTNTAACAAAAAAAAATTTATAAATAATTTTTTTGCAAAATCCAAGGTTTACGCTTGTTGGATTCTTACAGCATTAAGTATATTGGCATCTCGTATACTATAAAACCTAAGTTTTCACTTTTCTACCGCCATGTCCACGACAGCATCTCGACCGCACCCTGCTATAGACCTACCGCCTACAGGCGTACGAAACGCACGGACTAAGGTTTGGCGAGGGGAGTATTCCGTACGAAGAAATTCCGGCAATGCTGGACTCTGCAATATTTTCCTATTACCCTATGTAGGTGTTTGGTAGGCTCCAAGAGTCGGCGATTCACAATGCGTTCCCCAACGGAACGAACTTTTTAGACCTTCGGAAGCATTGCCGCTGCCCCCCGTTTCGAAAGCTTGTCAAAACCTACGCCACAAGAATTCACGAATGTTGCTGTGCCCTGTGCAACACCGAATCCCTAAATTTGTGGAGTTATGATAACTTGTAGTTCATTTAAAAACACGAACACTAAGGAACTCATTGCACATTAAAAAAAAAAATATTACGTGTGTAATGCCCTCCAAGCAAAGAAAAGAAACACATCAAAATAAATTATTCCTTGTGTTATGCAATTAATATTAATAATATTGTAATGTGTGTGCATAAATAAATGTGTTTAAAACAATACATTGATTTTTATTTTATCTAGAGTTATGTCCTACTCACGAAAGTTTTAAACAACACTGCCGGTAAAGAAAAAATATTTAGTACATCAGTTTGTTATAATTTAAAGAAAATAACATATTAACTAGATCAGTATTGTTGTAGTGTAAAGAAAAATATTTTATCAGACTAGCCGTCACTTACATAACGTATATATATATATATATATATATATATATATATATACATATATAAATTTAATGCGTACAAACTTATAATTAAAAAAAAAATTACATTTACAAAAAATCATATGTCATGCAGGGATGCATTAAGCTGCTTTATAATAAGAAAGAAACCATTACTCGAAAACACCAAAAACCGAGTTAAAACCACTTCGCTACCCCTAACGGTATGCGATACAATAAGTGAAGTGTCCCATCCATTATCCCCAATCCAGGCATAGACGGTCATCATTAATAACATTCCCTCCCATTTTTTAATGTAGTACATTGGGAATTTTAAGCAGTTGGGAAAAAATACCCATATGGTTACTACACGTGCAGTGATTTTTCTAGCACCCATAGTAATCATATAAAACTCTTTAAACGCATAAATAATGCACACTTAGTAAGTTTGCAGGGAAAAAAATGTATACCGCGAGGAGACGATAGAGTAAAGGTACATTTACCATAAGTACAAAATTATTAAAAATAAATGCCATCGGCAAACAAATTTCTGCATTTTCAAAAATTCGTTTACGCTCGTTCCATTAAAAGATAAATTTTACCAGGGGTAAAACACTCCCACTCTCCCACTCAGAGCCCTACCGCACTGCTACGTGACTTCAGCACAATTAAAAGATATATCTTAAAATGTGTATGTACCAGTGTGCGGCCTCTAATTCTGCAGGTGCCAATAGAATTTACTCTTTTTGAATTACGCGAACTATAACATTGTTTAATTCCCAAGATGGCAGTCCACTTTGCAGGTTCATATCACACTTACGATCCGGCCCGGCTTCGCCCGGGTACAACTGAGTTTTACAGTGTTGTTAACTGATAACGGCAACCCAAAAAGGAGGGGAAATATTTTTCTCCTGATAGCCAAGAACAAGGGTATTGTTTTTGGAGTGTATGTGTGCAACTATCGCGTAGTTACCACATTAACGCTTTTCAGCGTCAGTGAATGAAAATTAAAACGTGAGTTTCATCAAATTGTACCTTTAGAAATAAGTGTACCCACTACTTTTAGAGTTTGCCAGAGAGAACTTAATAGATCACCAAAATTAAGCAACCTTCCTAGCGGCACACATTTGGGTAGGTGACTGTTTAGTGGCATAACGTCCGAGCGCTTCCGGAATTCGGAGGGCACGTTAAATATTCGGTCCTGGTTGTTATCGATTGATTGCAGTCGTTAAGCAATTCCAGATGTCCTTGGGCGGCCTGATAAACTCTGACACCAGGGAAAAAAATATTTCGGTCACATTCTCAGCTGTTACAGAATATCGATTTGATGTTATTCCAAAGTAACCGTACAATTTTCCGGGATAAACGGTATCCTATGTCCTATTCCAGGACGGTTCAGTCATTATGGAGCTGAGTGGTAACAAGCAAACAAACACACAGACTTTCGCGCATTCATAACATTAGTAGGAGTACAAAATCCAGCAATGACATGAACATAGAGCTCTCATTTATCACCCTTCTACCTCGTCAATACATATAAGGAAAGACTTCACAAATGACAAAATTAAAGCATATTTTAGTTAATTCTATACTCATGCGTGCTCATGGATATCATATAAATATATAGAGATACACGCGCATGAAACCAAATTTAGGTAATTGAAAAATGGCTACCCATTACAGAATAAGGAAGAAAATAATTGCGGTGTAATGACCTTTAGATACTACACTTCTTGCACAGAACAGTGCTAAATATTTAAATTTCTTAATCGAAGTGATATTCCGAGGGGGAAAAATGCCTGGAACTTTGCAATGTTTTAATATTCAACCATCAGAGGAAACGTCTATATTCACACACACCAAAAATATGACAATAGAAAAAAAAGTAAATAAAAAATTCCAGCCCCCTAATATAATATTTTAAAATTACAGAGTTCACTTTATAATATTAGAGCTAAATACCTATTCTAAAATAGTTCCGAGATCTTCATGGCCCTGTTGAGTTACATAGGCATGTAGGAAATGTTTCAGCCCAGGCATGCCAGTGTATCACACAGACATAAAACGATACATTTTCGATAGGTCAGAAGCGAGAGCTAAATCACCCATTATCGGTGTTCATTTATGCGATAAAATTTGTGCACCTTCAAAATGCCCAGAAAGAGTTCTGATACTTGCTAGCGTAATTGTATTCTATCAGCCTTTCGTGATGCTTCGAAGATACAAACTCTCGTATAATGCAAAAAAAAAGTAATAGATCCACAAAAAAAAATACAAAAACTACATATGTTTACGCACGTGAGGTTCATAAACCATGTAAAATTAAAAATGTTTCATTATGCATGAAATATTACTCAGTTCAGAAAGCCAACTGGAATAAGCGAAATTATGAATTTCTGAACACATCAATTCAGGCTTCCCATCGAAAACGTCACCCCAGGCCCAGTTTGCAACGATGACTTTTTCCACGGTGTCATATAAGAGGGGGAATGCAGTGGATATAGCTCTCGTTTCCAATCACGTGTACGCGTACAGCATTCTATATTTTGTACACACATTTTCGCACAGGAGGTCCACCTCAACACCAGCCCATCATTCACTCGCCCTCTTCCCAAAAAAACACGCCGAGACAAGTTCAATTCCCGGCAGGTTCACTCCCAGATTTACGCTTTTTCACTCCTAAAAAAAATCCTTCTTCATTTAGTTTTTTTTATCAAACCAAACATGGTCGTCATAAACAGCCCGAGAAAGACATAATACTTACGACTGACCCATATTCTCCTATTACGCACTTTCTCGGTTGAATTTTTTAAAAGACATTCTGGTATTCGATTTTATACACCACTAAAGTTTTTTGAAAATTTTTTTTCATTAAAAGCACTAGGGTAATAATTAAAGTGTTTATCTAAGAACACATAAATGTATTGACCTATTTTTTCCATGCATTCAATAATTTCATTTCTCTGATGTTTGCAGATGATGGGTATTTTGCAATGGTTTCATTCGATGTAACCTCTTTCCTTAAGATCACGTGTGATTGATTATAAATTTACTATGCATTGCAATAGAATGTTTAAGTCTGCCAACAAGTTCATTGAGGTCTTCAATAAATATGTAGTCGGTGTTCCTGTAGTCTTCTACATCATTCACGACACTTTTTTCAGTAAAGTCGGGAAGGAGATATGTGAGGATGTCGAAATGTCGTCACTTTTTTGACCATCAACACTGTCTTCAGTATCGTTTACATGGCCATTCCCTTTTTCGCAACCCTTCGAGCCGGAACAAAATCACATACACGCTGAAGAAACTTAGGGAAAAATCACTCAGATACGACTCATTATTAATCTGTTTTTATACGGAATATTCTCACAACACACAGCGAACAGAGTCGCTTTGATTGTGATTAGCAGGGATATTGACGGGGGAGAGGTCATGCAAAAAGTGCCTCTCATGAACAGTGATATGTATCGACTCGGGAAGTAATCGTTAAAATACTACTTCCGTCGATACCAAGCTTGATGGAAAAACATCACTTCTAATATTTACGAAAAAGTATCTTATATGAAAACCTTAATGTCGGGTAAAACAGAGATAACGATCAGATCATGAATATATGATTGTTAATAAGCATTAAATTGGTTTTCACCCATGGCAATTATGTTCAGGAAAATTCTGATGTTTGTTAATAATGCCCTTTGTTAGTGTCTTTGAGTATATAATAACTTCAGTACATGGTGAAACGGCTGATATGCTGGAAGCAAAGTGTTGGAGCGAAATAATATATAAATGTTTCATAGAATGAGTGATAAGGAATAGGTACTATCTTATAAATTTTTTTTAGTGGTTGAAATAAATATACATATGTATTCTTTTCGTAATGGATAAGATTGTAATATTTTAGATTTCACGAGTATTGGTTAATTAAGTTGTTTTATTTGGGGTGGATAATGAAATTAAATATTTTATTCTTACCAGAATAAGTTAAATGTGCTTTTGTTAGTGATAAACCAGTTTGAAATATAGCATACGTATGTTTCTTAATAACTGTCACTAAAAACAAAATCATAGTTTATATTATTATTATTTAAGATATTCCTGGAAATCCACAAGCCTTACCACGTTAATTAGAAAATCCATTTGTGACGTNATATTATTATTATTTAAGATATTCCTGGAAATCCACAAGCCTTACCACGTTAATTAGAAAATCCATTTGTGACGTTACTTCCTTTTGTGTACATTTGACATTGTTGTGGCAAAATTTGAAGGGACAAATCACATAACATATATGTATATATTATTATAGGAATCAAAATTTCAAAATATTATTAATCATATATTTAATTGAATAATTGAAGATTTCTATTATATATTGTAAGAACTACATGGAATTTCTACTTTCTAGAATTCTTCAGTAGCTGAGAGGTCAACAGTAACTGCATGCCAGCATGCCACATCCAGCATTTTGGTGATTAACGACTTCCCACAGGTATGTAAGCTCGGAAATACGAGTGACATATTAAAGAGCGAGAGTCGTACGAAAATTGGATGGTTTATCGCCCTTAAGCAACAACACACAGGTGACACCAGCACCCCCTAGCGAACAACAATAGAAACAAAGATGTTGACCACCAGTGCTATACTCTAGAAGCAAACACATGAAGCAAAGGTGGTGACACATGTGATGGAGGCGAAGGTCAAACTCATAGTCACGTGATATCATACAATATGGTGGCAGTGATGACACCTAAGATGACAGTGAGTGACATCAGAAGTCAAAGATTACGGATCCCTGACCCCAACACACAAATTGCTGTTCCA
This sequence comes from Clitarchus hookeri, assembly GCA_002778355.1. Classification (NCBI taxonomy): domain Eukaryota; kingdom Metazoa; phylum Arthropoda; class Insecta; order Phasmatodea; family Phasmatidae; genus Clitarchus; species Clitarchus hookeri. The sequence goes on from NQII01012249.1 coordinate 6,101, forward strand.
AGAGCTCTATTTGCTATAAACTTACATTTAAACATAATTTATATATTTCAGAGTAATAGAAGAGAAACAGGCAATGTTTTCATTCATACTGCATGTCTTAACCTAAAAAAAAATCTAAAGAACTATTTAAGTTCATTCCAGGGACAGTTACAAACTTATCAAACCGTTCGAAACATAAATTTTTAAAACGAAGAGGACTTAATCCTAAGGTGTTTCATAAATGCGCAAAGTTTTCATACAGACATGAAAAATAAAATTAAAAGCCTTCTAGAAATGAAACAAAGCATACCGCATTTGAAAATTTTAAGAATTCGAACCCTGATAAAAAATGTTTTACTACATAAGAACAAACTAGCAAAAACTAAACATATATAGATGAAGCGATCAGGAATCGAACCCAGTTTTTCCGAATGTTACTCCAGTTGATTACCTCTTCCCTCCCCTAGTACGTTAATAGGATATTTACCAAGACAATGTAAGCCTTATTTTAGTACCTGAAAGTAAGCTACCACCTACTAAGGTCAAATAGAAACTGGATGCACATAAATTATTTCGCAAAATTACATTTACAGAAATAGGAAATGTACATCATAAAGACCTTACACCTTACCATTCACACGCGTTTTAGGTATTCTATGTAACTCATTCCCATACATCATAAACTAATTTAATGCACACGGCTTGCAAGGAGTGTCGAAAATCTTCTGCAGTATCCAGCGCACCTTCAGACACCGTACTGACTTCGACGCTAAATTATGTTGNGACTGGCTTCGACGCTAAATACTGTTGGTCATCAGGTGACAAACTTCTAAGGTGCTGCGAGGTGCTATCAAAATAACCTGGTGGAACTAACATTATTTGAAACCCATTCCTCTTTCCTCAGCTATGTCTTGTCCACTCGTCCCTTGAAGCATAATATTCTCCCCTATCGGCACATTTTATCCTGCTTTTCTTGGACTGTCCATCTATCCTATTTATGACAGTCGCCGATCTTGCATTCGAGATCACGTTGAGAAAGACATTAGAACTAAAGGTATATTAATTATTTCGATTGAAAACACCCTAAAGAACATTGGTTTATAAACGCAGTGATTCCTACCGATAGAATCCCAAGGATGAGTTATATTAGTTCGCATAAGCTGTGTGGTTTATAACACACTACGTTTCATTCAAACGGATTCGTGAAAATGAGAGTTACATTCAAAATTATCTATATTCACCTCCAATTACTCTCAAAATTCTCTATTCGTATTAACCAATTAGAACATCAAGATATATCGAAGAAAAATAATGACGTCGATTGTGTATCAGTCTCGCCAACTCCAGTGGTCTGCGTTTAATCGTCCGTTGTCATGACCTAATGTATACTGAAGAGCCAAAAAAAAAAAACTGGTATAGGCGTGCGTATTCAAATAACAAGTGTGTGGAACCAATCAAAGAAACGCGATGCGGTATGCAGCTACATCGGTTACTGCTGCTACATCGGTTACTGCTGCTACAATGGCAGCTTATAAAGATTAAAGTGAGTTTGAACTTGGTGTTATAGTCAGCGCACGAGTGATGGGACATAGCATCTCCAAAGTAGGGATAACATTTGTATGTTCGCGTACGACCATTTCACGAGTGTACCGTGAATATCGGGGATCCTGTAAAACAACAAATCTTCGACATCGCTGTGGCCGGATAGAGATCGTGAAAAACGGGACAAACGACGACTGACGAGAATCATTAAACGTGAAAGACGTGCAACACTTCCTGAAATTGGCGCAGATTTGATATGTGGACTGCCCTGCAGGATTCATAGTGTAGATTGCCGCCTGCATTCCTTCAGACATTAGTCGAGTCCATGCCACGTCGTCTTGCGGCACGTCTGCGTGATTTCTATTGTGGGAAGAGGGGGTACACACTACACGATATTAGGCAGGTGTAACTGTTTTTTTGGCTCTTCAGTGTACCAACATGCGGAGAAAACAACATTTAAGAGGATAATGTGACCATGTGTTCAAGGGTTGTAATTACAGTTAATGGTTTATTCATGGGACAGAGGACAAATTTTCCATTTATTTTATTTAGTCTAGGAGACTATCAAACAGAACGCTGGCAATATTCTTTACTGATTCGTTCTAGTGTTATCAACATACACTGTTGTTCGTTGTGCATTTATTTAACATTGTTTATTGAAAAGTAGGTGATGAATTATTTATTGTTGCTAAATCAATTTCAGGAAGAGGATGGACACTAATGCGGCAGACGGAAATTTGGAAAAATATCCACGAAAGAGCGAGAAAGTTGAGTTATATTTTTCTTATTTTAGAAGTTACGAGCGTTAGATCGTAAGATATGTAATTGATCACATAATAAGCATGTTGTAAAATTCTCGCAACACAGTAGAGAACAACAATTTTATAGTTCAAAACAGCACTACTTGGTAACCAAAAAGAAGGAGAATTGTAGGATATTCAAAACGAAGCCTAAAATGCACTTACCATATATGTAGTTCACTCATTCCTGTTTGTCGTGAAATATTTCTAAATGTTTTTGTGTTGAAGAAGAATCGTTTGCAGGATGTTCTTAGAAGATCACACATCAGCAAGGGTCAGGTAGCACAGGAAAACAGGGGAGGGGAAGAAGTGTTTCTAATACATGTCGTAGAGAAGATGTGGACAAATTGATAGAGTCATTGATGTGTACAGAGCCTCCCTGCTGTCGAAACAGGAAAAGTGATCGTTGATCATACTTGCAACAAGAATTAATTATAAAAAAACTATGGAAATTTACAACACGACTGCTGAAACTTAACTTAAGTTTAACGAGTTTTATTTTCATAAAGTGTACTGTGCTTATTACAATGTTGATTTTGGCGATCACAGAACAGATGATGGTTCTATCTGCTTGGAATTTTAAAAAAGACAAAAAGTAGAAACAAACATTACTGAAAAATAAAAAATTATGTCACAAATGAAAATTTATAAATTGAAAACACGTGCATTCTCTGGTATAAGGAGAGGAAAAGCAGGGACTTCTGATCTTTTCTAATGACTGTCAGAAGAATATGCAACTGCCACAACCTCCTGATCAAGCTGCTTAATTAAAAAGGCAGTATACTTTTTACTATGTTGCTGTTGTAAGTGGCAGTTCCAAGGATCTTTTGTATAAACCGAATGTCCATTGCTACCGTAGGAATGAGTGAGAGCGTCCAAAAGGTTACAGTGTAATAGCTAGCGGTATTTTTTCATTGACTTACACATACTGGCATGTAGGGAATAGAAACAGTAAGACTAGTAGCAGATGGCAGCGGAGGGCAAAATAAGAACACTACTGGCCATGGCTAGTAATTGTCTTCATCCGGATGCCCCAATACGTTTTTCAGTATTTGGAAATCCTTTCATTCCACTTATATAGTTTTCGCAACGATAGAAAAGGTAGGGAAGAAAATTACGTGTTGTGCAGCTCCCCATCAACGAGAACCTTAGTGAGCTAATAAACTTGCAAGTGATTATGTGAAACTGTGTGATTGGAAGGCAATAGCAATTAAATGATTCAAGAACACAATATTTTGGCACTTCATATTCAATCACTGTGGAAGATTCTACATCACAAAAACCAGGAACAATATCAAGATTCGAGGAGAATGTCACACACAACTGATGCAGGTGTTACAAAATACATTACTATAAAAGGAAAAACTGTAACTGATATCAATCCTACTCAGATCCACNAACTGATGCAGGTGTTACAAAATACATTACTATAAAAGGAAAAACTGTAACTGATATCAATCCTACTCAGATCCACCCCGGGAATATCCAACTGAACCCAAACATAATATCAGATATAAGAATGCTACATGCAAAACACTACGAACAAAATTGGAGATATGTTGCTAGCGTCATATTGTAAAGTACAATAGCAGGTGTTGCTCGAAAACTGTCTGATTNGAACAAAATTGGAGATATGTTGCTAGCGTCATATTGTAAAGTACAATAGCAGGTGTTGCTCGAAAACTGTCTGATTCCTCAGAATGTTATGAAGACTGTCGTTATGACGATGAGAACGACTTTCCAATAATCATTCTGTGAAATAGTGTTTACTTTCTAAAGTATAACATAGGCTGCACACACAATATACTGCGTTAATGAATTGCTTATAATTACCCTGTCTACCATAATTTTGAAGTTTGTTTTCATGATTACTATAACAAGATTACAAAACAGTTAAAAATGCCATTCAATGATCTTTTAATGTTTAACACGAATGTCATGAAAAAAAAAATACATTTTTAGAGTTATGTGCATAAGTTTAATAATTCACCATATCCAGTATAGATTTATAATTATGAGTTTCANAAATACATTTTTAGAGTTATGTGCATAAGTTTAATAATTCACCATATCCAGTATAGATTTATAATTATGAGTTTCAAAAACCTCTGTGTCAATATTTTATATTCAGAACCCCCTGCCAGTATTTTAACACTGATTTTATTGTGTACTAATATATAATTTTTTATGTTATGTCACTTATAATTGCTTCTGTATGCCACTTTGCGTGTTCTAATCATGGCAATTGTACATTATTATTTAAACAACAACCTTTACAAGACACAGTCCCTTCCTGAACAAATTATGAAAGTGGATGTAGGGGATTTTTAATCTGGAGGATTCATATATTTTGCAAAAGGAATAGAGCCACCATTGTTTTTTTTAGTATACAGCGTAGTGAGAGAAGTGATGTATACCTGACTGGCTATACAACACAATCTCCAGACTATAGTGCCTGTAGTCCGTCCAAGTTCTCCAGTAGTTCGCTTGTTTAATTGTTAAAAATATCACAGGTTTTGGCACACCCTAGGTGGTCTCTAATAAGTACCATGCTGAGCANTCGCTTGTTTAATTGTTAAAAATATCACAGGTTTTGGCACACCCTAGGTGGTCTCTAATAAGTACCATGCTGAGCGTCATTTATTACCGTTTAAAACACATATATGAAAAAATTACATTCTGTTTTTAATCTATAGTCTTTAAGATTTTGGAAAGAAGAGTATAAAAAAATTATGTTTTTTTTTTAAATTTTATCTTAAAAAAATGATTTAAGTAATATATTATGATGGATATAATTTAGATATAAATATCAGACTTTTATAATCGCGTAATTAGGATACTTGTTAGGTGTAAAAACTAAAATTTTAATAATTCGTTCCGGTAAAGCGTTACTTTAAATGTATGATACTTAACTAATTTTTTAAGGCTGGAGATCCAAGAAATTTTTTTTTAGTAGGATTACTATTATATTGACCACACACATCGTTTTGTGGTTTTGGTTATAGTAAATTGAATCTAATTTCTTCATAGTTCATCTTTCTTGGTTTTTCTGTTTTTAATATATTTAATAAGGTAATTTGAGTCAATATACTCCACTCTTTGGTAGCTTTTTCTAAATGTGCTATTAAAAAACCATCTTTCCTATGGTTTGTCTAAGGTCTTACTGTTCCAGCCTGCTAGAGTATGAAAATATGTTTCAAAATTTGAATAATTTCCCTAATAAATATAAATGGACTGAGTAATTTTCGTCATGATTCTGTGTTTAGTTTTTAGGTAACATATTATTTTGTGCCATAAGTGTAAAAACTAATTCTACATATTTGAAATAAAAATATATTTTGTAAATTTTCATGCACTTGCAATGAAGTTTTAGCAAAACTATGAGCTATTCTAGACAAAAAAGATATGATATGAGACAAACAGTTCATGGTTGTTTTTCAAGCTGCGGTAGGGAAGAAACTTCACATTGTTATTTTATTCATATTTAACTGTAGTCATAGTTGCTAGATCCCTAGTGAATATTTAAAAACACGAGGCTTTTTAATTGCCTCACTTTGACTGCTCTCAATAACCTTGTTTTTGCTCGTTTATCTTGCATTTTAGTGCAAACAAATACTAATTTTAGAACTGCTAATGTAAATTTCTTTGTGAATTAGTTGGTATTCGGGAAAACAGATATCAAGCTACCATTAGGTCAGCGCAATTATCATATAACCCCAGGACTGTGTTATTTACTGAATTCCCCCCCCCCCTTCGAAAACACAAACCACTCAACCAGCACATACTAGAGCAAACAATTGTTTCACCCATCATAAACTGTTGCTGCATTTCTAAGTGCCTATAAACAATAAAATGTGTTTTCATAAACTGACGTTATTTGAACTAACCGGTATATAACACTATACTTTGTGTTTTCCGTTGCTTATACCGTCGCAAAATGATATATGTTACTGATAGATACCCAAAGCGCTTTTATATTCACGAGCTGCTTGTTTCTCGGCACGAACTATTTTCAATAGAAAAACATTCCGAGGCTTTGTCTTTGTTTGCATAGGGCGTCCCTGCAAGCCAATCATCGACTCGTTAGTGTTTCGTTGCAGGTACCAGCATTCTCCCCTTCCCTTGACTACATCCACGTGTGTTTTGCCGGTCCCACAAGGTGCCATGGAGGATAACGCCCTTAAAGACGTAACAAAAGCAAAGTTTAATTAACAGTAATGACTCCAAACGCTATACTCGACCAGTTACGCTCACAGTGACCTCGATGACCACAGACAACTTCCTTATGCGTTTGCTTCCCTCTTCCTTTCCTGACAGCAAAGCCCTCTATTTTTAGAGTTGAAGTGACATATAGAAAAAAAAATTAAATACAGTTTTATATTACTCCGTTTAAGATGCGAATTAGGTTATTTCATTTTATCGCAAACATCATGGCGTGAAAACCATGTAATTCATCGTAATACAGTTATTTGGCGCGATTTTAATGTTTGTTTCATATTACGAATCTTCAATTGCAGTACGTTTTGAACCGATAAACAGTTAGAGCCTGTTACAAAAATAGTAAAAAAACACATCACTAAGTAATGTCAAAAAATTGGTTGTGTTCAACTGAAGATATAAACGAGGGCCTATTCAGAAAACATGGCAACTATTGCTTTTCTCCAGAAAATGATCCAACACAGGAAATGTACTATGTACAGTTGAAAGTGTACGACAATTACGTTTTAAAGATGACACCACCTGGCGTATGGATGGAGGAATGTACCGGCAAGAAACAAAGACAAATATAGCTGCTTGAAATCACCTTTCAATGAATACCTTCTCATACAAATTGTATAGGCATATTTGAACGGGTACGTTTCGTACCTATACGAGATGTTTAACATCCTTCAAAGTATTATCCACAGTTGTCCACGGTTCGTTGCCAGCGACGAAGCAGACATGGTCACAGCACTTCGACGAGATGTGGCGCACATGAAAATATGGGCAATTTTATGTTAATAATTACGAACACTTTAAACGGAAATTGAATAACTCACGAATATTTTTAAACAGTAAATTGTAGGTTGGTAGCTTATAGTGTAATAATTTATGAAACCAAGATTTATTTTTAAATGTATGTACGATTTAAATAGCAATTAGTACCAGTTACTATTGTAATTACTAAATAGAAGAATAACATTTATAACTGTTTAAGTTATAGGACATTTCTATAAAATGCTATGCTAGACTTATAAAATGAAAGAAATGAATGAAATTTTAAACTCAATTCTAAACACAATCATACATATGTAAAGTCGCCGTTTCAAATATATGGGCGAAAAAGTCAAAATAAAATATTGTATATTACATTAGTGTTTTCAGTAATTTAATTATAAATATACTTCAAACTTTTTTTAGAGTGTCGTTTACGATGAAAATTTAATGGGGATGGTTTACTCAAAATCATTTAAGCACTGAATTAATAGAAAATATTTAAAGCATTATAGTGTAGTAGTAGATTACTATAAAATGCAGAAGTTAATCAAATCAAAATATTAAGTCAAATTTTTTATGTTACTGAAATCAGATATAAATATTAAAATAAAATTTGTATATATCATCTAAAAAACATTATTATTAATATTATTTCCTATGTATATATTAACAATTAAAGTACATTATGACGAAATTCTCCGTTTAATGAAATACAGGCTTGCTCTTATGTAACCGGTATTTTAGTAACTGTTAAACAATTTAATTGCACTATGATATGTTTTAATGTGTATTTATAGAGTCACTTGCAAAAAAAATATAACACGATGAAGGCGCTATCACAGGGCTCCGTAAGTGGATACGAACATATGGCATGGTAGGATGTATACAGAAAATATCAAATTATTATATCACACTAAGCTTGAAATACATGTGACCAACACTTGCTTGATGCTATTAGTTTAGTGTTGGTCCTCCTGCAGAACAGAGACAGGCGTCTATACGGTCGGCTACTGTGGAGACATACAGACGTAGCGTGTTCTCCTGAAGAAGACCCTGTCACAGCTTGCTCAAATAAACCTCCGATTTCGCCCTAGTTGCCACTGGTGGGAATTGTCCTCCAATCTGGTTTCCAACCTTCTCAATAGGCAAGACGTCTGGGGACATTGCTAGCCAAGGGAGCATGTAGGCGTCATTAAGGCAGGCGAAAGACACTTGTGCTGTGTGAGGCCGGTCATTATCATGCTGGTTAATGGGGTTGTCAAAGTGAATCAGGAAAGGGAGCACACATGGTCGCATAATTCCCTAGAGTTATCGCAGCGATGTCAGGTNTTGTGTTTTCCGTTGCTTATACCGTCGCAAAATGATATATGTTACTGATAGATACCCAAAGCGCTTTTATATTCACGAGCTGCTTGTTTCTCGGCACGAACTATTTTCAATAGAAAAACATCCCGAGGCTTTGTCTTTGCTTACATAGGGCGTCTCTGCAAGTCAGTCATCGACTCGTTAGTGTTTCGTTGGCAGTTTCCAGCGTTCTCCCCTACCCTTGACCAAATCCACGTGTGTTTTGCTGATCCCACAAGGTGCCATGGAGGATAACGCCCTTAAAGACGTAACAAAAGCAAAGTTTCATTAATAGTAATGACTCCAAACGCTATAGTCGACCCGTTACGCTCACAGTGACCTCGATGACCACAGACAACTTCCTTATGCGTTTGCTTCCCTCTTCCTTTCCTGACAGCANCTCACAGTGACCTCGATGACCACAGACAACTTCCTTATGCGTTTGCTTCCCTCTTCCTTTCCTGACAGCAAAGCCATCTATTTTTCGAGTTGAAGTGACATATAGAAAAAAAATTAAATACATTTTTATATTACTCCGTTTAAGATGCGAATTAGGTTATTTCATTTTATCGCAAACAACATGGCGTGAACACCATGTAATTCATCGTAATACAGTTATTTGGCGCGATTTTAATGTTTGTTTCATATTACGAATCTTCAATTGCAGTACGTTTTGAACCGATAAACAGTTAGAGCCAGTTTCAAAAATAGTAAAAAAACACATCACTAAGTAATGTCAAAAAATTGGTTGTGTTCAACTGAAGATATAAACGAGGGCCTATTCAGAAAACATGGCAACTATTGCTTTTCTCCCGAAAATGATCCAACACAGGAAATGTACTATGTACAGTTGAAAGTGTACGACAATTACCTTTTAAAGATGACAACACCTGGGGTATGGAGGGACGAATGTCCGGCAAGGAATAAAGACAGTTACAGCTGCTTGAAATCACCTTTCAATGAATACCTACTCATACAAATTGTATAGGCATATTTGAACGGGTACGTTTCGTACGTGTACAAGATGTTTAATATCCTTCAAAGTATTATCCACAGTTGTCCACGGTTCGTTTCCAGTGACGAAGCAGACATTGTCACAGCACTTCGACGAGATGTAGCGCACATGAAAATATGGGCAATTTTATGTTAATAATTACAAATACTTTAAACGGAAATTAAATAACTCGCGAATATTTTTAAACAGTAAAATGTATGTTGGTAGCTTATAGTGCAATAATTTATGAAACCAAGATTTATTTGAAAATGTATGTACGATTTAAACAGCAATTAGTACCAGTTAACATTGTAATTACTAAATAGAAGAATAACATTTATAACTGTTTAAGTTATATGACATTTCTGTAAAATGCTATGCTAGACTTATAAAATGAAAGAAATGAATGAAATTTTAAACTTAATTCTAAACAAAATCATACATATATAAAGTCGCCATTTCAAAGATATGGGCGAAAAAGTCATAATAAAATATTGTATATTACATTAGTGTTTTCAGTAGTTTAATGTTAAATATACTTGAAACTTTTTTTAATTATCGTTTACGATGAAAATTTAATGTGGATGGTTTACTCAAAATCATTTAAGCACTGAATTATTAGTAAATATTTAAAGCTAATAGTGTACAAGTAGATTACTATAAAATGCAGAAGTTAATCAAATCAAAATATTAAGTCAAATTTTTTATGTTGCTAAAATCAGATATAAATATTAAAATAAGATTTATATATAACTTCTAAAAAACATTATTATTAATCTTATTTCCTATGCATATATTAACAATTAAAATACATTATGACGAAATTCTCCGTTTAATGAAAGACAGGCTTGCTCTTATGTAACCGGTATTTTAGTAACTGTTAAACAATTTAATTGCACTATGATATGTTTTAATGTGTATTTATAGAGTCACTTGCAAAAAAAATATAACACGATGAAGGCGCTATCACAGGGCTCCGTAAGTGGATACGAACATATGGCATGGTAGGATGTATACAGAAAATATCAAATTATTATATCACACTAAGCTTGAAATACATGTGACCAACACTTGCTTGATGCTATTAGTTTAGTGTTGGTCCTCCTGCAGAACAGAGACAGGCGTCTATACGGTCGGCTACTGTGGAGACATACAGACGTAGCGTGTTCTCCTGAAGAAGACCCTGTCACAGCTTGCTCAAATAAACCTCCGATTTCGCCCTAGTTGCCACTGGTGGGAATTGTCCTCCAATCTGGTTTCCAACCTTCTCAATAGGCAAGACGTCTGGGGACATTGCTAGCCAAGGGAGCATGTAGGCGTCATTAAGGCAGGCGAAAGATACTTGTGCTGTGTGAGGCCGGTCATTATCATGCTGGTTAATAGGGTTGTCAAAGTGAATCAGGAAAGGGAGCACACATGGTCGCATAATTCCCTAGAGTTATCGCAGCGATGTCAGGTTCCTTCAATCACCATCAGTGGGTTTAGGAATTGAAGGAAATGGCCCCCTACACCATGTCAACTCTCGTTCGGGCGGTGTGCTATTCTACAATGAAGTGTGGATCACGGCGCAGGTCAGGACGTCTCCAGACTCGAATTCGGCGTCGTCTGTATCCAGACACAAACGTGATTCACCGCTGAGCACCACTATTTGCTAATCCACGAGCTGCCATCTACAAGATCCCCGCAGGATATCATACGTTCTCGGCGATGCTCAGTTATAAATGGTAGACGTCATTTGGATCGCCGTGACGACAAATCCTGCTATGCTAGTTGCCTGGATATTGTACTGGAGAACACAGGCGTATCCCCAGCTGCCATGACATTTCGCTGGTTGGTGCGGAGTGACGCCAGTGGTGTGCTTATGGCCGGTCATAGGATGAAACGATCCTCTCTGATGTTGGTCCGCCGAATTCGATATGTGTCTTCTCGACGGGTTCTATACTCTCCTCCTGCTTCCAACACTGACCCACAGTGTAGGCAGAATGGTTCAAGTGGCAAGCAACGCACCGAATAGGTTGCACCTTCTTCTCGTAGGCCGACAATACAGCCTCTCTCTTACCCATCCAGTTGGGCAAAGGATCTTACAAAGCGACGTCGGCTCATGCTGCGTGATAACTCAACTTTGATATGTGGCTCACACTGCTACTTAGGCCTTATTCGGTGTCTTGCAGCTATGAAAGATGGTAGGATATTAATGACCCCTTGTTGCCTATCCCAGCAAAAATATCACATTAATCGTAAATGGGAACCATGTTGTGCTATGAATATACCGTGGGGCAACCTTCGTTGTACTCGCGCGATTCGTTCATGGTTAGAAATATTTTTGCTAGTGACTGTCTATAACAATTTTACAAATCACTTGTAAAATATAAATAGAGCGTAATTATATTTCTGAAATAATAAGATATTAGCTCCAAATTAAATTCATAGTTTATATTACATCATTGTATACATTAAAACATTTGACATATATTACAATTTATAAAAAATTTCAAGTTTAGGTCTTGCATTGTTTCAAGTAGTGGATAACATTTACATTTATATTCATATTTTAATTATTTTGTATCTTAATGTCCTCGTTAAATATTTTGCTACAGTTTTAAAACTTATATTTTTAGTTAACGAAGTACTTTAAGCTAAAATGTATGCAATTTTTGTAATATGTTTAAATAAAAATCACACAATATAAATGTGAAAATATACAATTTGTATTGTTACTATTAACTAGGTATTTATTTGTAAATGTAAGATTAATATCGCTTGTATTTCAATGCGTTAAAAACCGAATTGAATATATATTTTCTTCTGACATTTTCAGAAATGCTTCCCGGTGATTATCACGGTATTTATAACGTTTTATTCTACTGTAAAAGAGTAGCAAATTTTCATTACACCTATTTCGATTGCACGTTATTATAAGAAGAGATATTATTTAAGATCTGTTTTCTGTAATATTGGAGGTTTTAGTACCAATGTTGCTGAACATGATCAGATTTTATGTGAGAAATTTTTGCAAGCTCAAGAAAGATATGTTTTACTTTCTTTGTTGTATAGACTAGGTAATCCTGGAAGTGGTTCGTTAGAGATTGGCTTGTATAGTCGAACACACCACAATCCCTGTGTTTCTGTTAATTATATTAACAAGATTGAAGTAGGAGACGTTATGTATTGGAAGACTTTTGCAATTCATGAGAATGTTATAAATCAAACTGCTGGTGACTCTCTTGCACAAGCAACTGTTTTATACTCGAGGAATAAAGTGAAGATTGAGTTGGGTGATGAAATATGTTTATTTCGTAAATTATATGGCACTACTGCCGACATTCATGTTCTTGTTCATGTACAATTTGTTTATGCTACTTAAATAAAGTGTAATGATAATAAAGCGTTAATACAAATGAACAACAATGTATTAAGTTACTTTGGTCACACCGTGTATACGCAGCTTCTGTACGGTTACATTCACGTTCAAACAAAGTGTATTATTTGCTTGTCCTTCCGTGGTTAATAGGTCGCGAAGTAAAAAGGTTACCTTTACATAAATTTACACACGTTTTACTTATTCTCTTTTCAAAGTGCACATAGTTGACCATGAGTTATTATGGCAATAAAATTAAAACATTGATACCTATCACAGATACGAGAATGGATGTTTACTGGCTTCATGTCCTAAAGTAAATGAATACGGAATTATGTTGAAAATATAATAAAATTGTAGCGTGTTTTTGCAATTTATAGGTGATTCATGCTTAAGAGAGCACTTTTTAAATCAGTCTATGAAATTTTCTCTTCACAGAAGTGCGTACGTTTTGGAGGACACGGCGACTCACATGTTCTCAGTAACGTTTGCAGAAATGAAGAATACATATTTCCAGGTCTTTACGTCGCACTAAAGTCATGATGTTTAAGTTCGTAAACACTTATCTTATTTCTCTTATTATCTCTTACTGTTGTGCTCGTGGCACTATGAATTAGCAAAACAGTAATAATCACATTCGTTAAATCCAGACTCATGAATAATGTTATCGGCATCATGAATACATGCATTTTACATACTGTTAGGTATGCAGACGAAGCAGAATATGTTACTCGTATTTTAGATCCTAAACGGCGAAAATCTATTTAGAATTGGTTGGTAAAATGTCAAAATATTTCTGATAGTTTTGAATAAAATGATTTTGGATTATTATTGAGTTCCAACGGCTCATAAATCATTTTATAATATTTTTTCTTTGCTTAAAGATTTACTTGACACTATTCTTTATTCAATATCCTAGCAAAAACAACATGCCGGCAATGTGTCGGCAACTTGTCAGCCGGATACCGGCGCTGTAGGCCACTTTCGTGTATAATCCAGAAGATAGCCAGCTGTTAACGTATGATATCTTTTTGAGACTGATTTTTAACTTAAGTATAAATACAATGGCCCATTGTCTTAAATAATATAACAACCGGATATCACCATATTTGTGTCGCCCTGATACCTCACATCCAACGAAACGTCGAAATTTCTAGGGAATATTCTGGGTCGATTCCGACAAAGTATGTTTGTTTTGTCAGTAAGTGAGAGAAAATACAATTGATTCTGGCTCAGTATCGTTTTAAATACAAGGTTCTTAATCACAGGAAATATGTTTGCCTGGAATATGCAACAATACAGCTATCTCTCAATGTTATGACTTCTGTTTTAAGACAGATGGTTAACCATCAGTGTAATTGAATGGGCCAGTATATTTTCATATTGATATATTTATATTACCAAAATTAGCCACACAATAAACAATGAATTACATATGTTCATAAAATAGCTACATTTAAATTTTACATTTTCTATGATCTCACATCCATGGTATGTTTATTGTATGCATATCATAAACGGGAAATAAAAGTATAATTAAAGCTATGAAATATTGTATAATATATGTCCATCAAATATCCATACAGTTTTCAGTTTTGGTAGTTGTAAGTTACTATGTATAGTATATGTATTGAAAATTATAAAAGAATATGTTTAAAGGATCCACAACACCACATCACCCATAGTTTTTATACATATAAAAACAAAGGATATGCCTACAGATTGATTTACAAAAATGTCGAGTTGTTCATTACCAAAAAATCTATATTTCATATTTATAACACTGACATGAGACGGATTAAGAGTATTAGAGCGGCGCTGTCCCACATCCACCCCCTCTCCTGCCAGCATAAGCAGTGTAGGGACTTAGAGAGACACCTGGCAGTCATAATCACCACAGAGAAAGGTCAAGCAGAGGCAACCACACACTTCCAAACCTTACATGTGTCACTGCTGCGGAGGCCACCCCCCACCTTCACCCCCTACGCCTCTAGCAATTCCATGAGATCTGTTGAGTGCCGAGATATCACAAAATAATCATGTGTATTTCGCCGGAAATCAGAAAATACGCCTCGGGAAATAGCTGACAGAGTAAGCTATGGAAAAGGTGCCACCTTCGCCCCCCGCCAATCTTCAGGAACCAGGGCACGTTTTGAAATGCTGCATTGTTCTGCTGCCTACCACCTCACCCCCTCCACCGATAAGGTGACACGTGCCGACAATTAGGAAGGGAAGCTAGGAAGAATATAAGCCTCCTTGTGGGGAATTGGGAACTTCAGTTCTTTATTACAGAGCCAAGAGGTTAGTTTGAGACAGTCAATTATTACAGTGCAGAGAGGTTATATCTGTAATCAGCCGAGCAGCCAGTTGAATATCGTCGCACAGTGAGAGGTCAACCGCGCCAAGGGTGGCCGGGGGGTGGAAATCGGACCCTCGGCCACGTCAGTACATCAGTAGAGCAGTCCAGGGGAGACGAAAGCNCAATCTTCAGGAACCAGGGCACGTTTTGAAATGCTGCATTGTTCTGCTGCCTACCACCTCACCCCCTCCACCGATGAGGTGACACGTGCCGACAATTAGGAAGGGAAGCTAGGAAGAATATAAGCCTCCTTGTGGGGAATTTGGGCCCTTCAGTTCTTTATTACAGAGCCAAGAGGTTAGTTCGAGACAGTCAATTATTACAGTGCAGAGAGGTTATATCTGTAATCAGCCGAGCAGCCAGTTGAATATCGTCGCACAGTGAGAGGTCAACCGCGCCGAGGGTGGCCGGGGGGTGGAAATCGGACCCTCGGCCACGTCAGTACATCAGTAGAGCAGTCCAGGGGAGACGAAAGCAAATACGGGCCTTTGCCAAGGCCACCCAGTTTACCGAAGCTCATCCCCAGCTGGCAGCATACCAGCACCAACAGCAGAGTAGTTAAGTATCAAGTCGCCGCCCAGAGAAGCCCCCCTCCCCCACGAGGTCACCACTGTTAATACAAGTAGCCAAATTAGAGTACCACACCTCGGAAGTGTTGATGTATGTTCTTTTTGTTAGAACTCGAGACAATATAATTATCCAGTTAAGTGAAACGTCAAGAGACTTCCTTATTGAAAAACCTTTAACCTTCTTGGCATATTTTGGCCTATGCCTGGAGGAATTAACTACGACCATATAAGCCACACTGTATTCCCCAGTGAGGCGTCAAGTTAAGTTGGCTTCCCCAACAAGGAGCCCAACCCTGTCAAGTTAAATTGGCGCCCTGACAGGTGGCGTAGCGTCAACACAAAGGGAGGTTAATCCAGTTTAAGGTAATGAAGTACTATAAATTACATGTACATACATTATTTATAAGATGTAATAATCTGTTTTGTCTATTATCTATAAATTATACTTGAATTTACAATAATTACTAACATACATTTAATATAACATTGGCCTACAAAGACCTAAATTTTCTGAGTGTCATGTAAATTGGTTCAGAAATTTGGTTTCTTGGTAATAGAGTTATGGCAGCCTCTAAGGCACCCTGTCACACAAATGGCTGCTAAATTATTACAATATAAGAAGTACACAAAACACATAGTTACATGGATATTTTGAATGGCTATATTTACATCTAATGGTTGAAAAGATTTTTCCAGATACCATAAATACTGTATTTACTGAGACTTCGTGCTGGGTAGTGAAAAATTTGTTATTCTTTTTGAAATATTTTTTTTTGTTCATATGCTAAATGGTTAACATTAAGAGCATTTGTTAAAACAAAATTAATAATTTTATATTTATACCAAACATTGTGCAAAATTTACGCATTGAGTGTAAAAAAATTTTTATCGAATAAAATAATACTCTTTATATTTTTTTCTATAATTTTATGTTTAATTCTACATTTTACTGTTTTTCTGAATCTGTAATAACAAACACTTACTAAGATGAACAAATTAAAAAAATTTACAACATAAACTATATACATATATATATAGATTAATATTTTATGACTTGACATGCGTCACTCAGTAGCCCATGGAATTTCTTTACTTTTTAAATTTTCTTATTTGTACAACTTAGTATTTGACACTGCGGCTGCCACAAAAAAGATAAATTTTATATTTGGCATCTAATTATTGATAACATATAAAGTGTAAACTCGTATTATTTGAGAAAAATGCCATAAAATACAATGAATACAAGATGAAAAATGTTTGGTGCAAATAAATAATTATACATTCTTTTGTAGCAAACACTCTTAATCATATGTTGATTGTTGGTGCGCTTTACCTGTATTGACTTAAATAACTAAGTAATTTCTGTTACATAAATAGTTCGAAAAGGTAACCTAAAAACAGATGTATTAAGAATTAACAAACTCTATTTTGTTTGCAGGTCTCAAAAGAAATTAATATTAAATACTGTGTGCTACATTTTCATTGAATTTATACATTTCTTGCATACAATAATTTGAACCATGATATATTCGAAATTACTGGATGAAATCAGAAACATAATCTGTGGAGTATCTGTCGAATCAAGTTTCCACTGTTTGGATTCTTCACTCGGGAAGCANATGAAATCAGAAACATAATCTGTGGAGTATCTGTCGAATCAAGTTTCCACTGTTTGGATTCTTCACTCGGGAAGCAAAAGTTTTTGCTATCATACAATATGTTGAGAATAAAATGAAATAAATATATATGTAAAATAAAAAGAGCGTTCAGTAAAATTATAGGTAAAAAAAATTAAATGTCTTACATGGTCGTACTGCTTATTGTCTGGACATGACACTGCCACACACCCAGCACCATTGTAACATCAAGCTGCCAAAGACCCGGCACCATGGCAAAATGAAGCCGCCACAGACCCGGCACCACGGCGATATCCGGCCATCGCAAACCCGGCACCATGGCGATATCCAGCTGTCGCAGATCTGGCATCGTGGCAACATCCAGCCGCCGCAGAACCGGCA
>NQII01012250.1:4202-19757 GCA_002778355.1 Clitarchus hookeri
ACCTGCACTCTATAGCTTACTTCTGCACTTTTTCGGCACATGTTCATATTCTCCCACATTTGGTTAGGGGAGGGTGGGAACTTGTAGCCCAACTGTCAGCTCTGTCAGCCTCTTTTCTCTTGTGTAACTAGAAGTGCGTGTTGGCGCCACTCTAGCTTGGCTCTGCATTTTCGCCCACTTTCCTACGTATTTACATAGCACCTTCCGGGTGCTTCGGCGATATGCCAGCTCTTACTTGGCACAACCTTGACATGGGTAACTGAGTATCCGTCCTCTGGGTTGACCTGTCCTGGCTCTCCGTATGTCCCGCGACGCGTGTCAACTTGTAGGCGCTCGCAGGGAGCATAATATGGTTTGGGAGGGGGTTTGTGGCAGCGANGGAGGGTGGGAACTTGTAGCCCAACTGTCAGCTCTGTCAGCCTCTTTTCTCTTGTGTAACTAGAAGTGCGTGTTGACGCCACTCTAGCTTGGCTCTGCATTTTCGCCCACTTTCCTACGTATTTACATAGCACCTTCCGGGTGCTTCGGCGATATGCCAGCTCTTACTTGGCACAACCTTGACATGGGTAACTGAGTATCTGTCCTCTGGGTTGACCTGTCCTGGCTCTCCGTGTGTCCCGCGACGCGTGTCAACTTGTAGGCGCTCGCAGGGAGCATAATATGGTTTGGGAGGGGGTTTGTGGCAGCGACATTCTACTTACTATATGCGCCCCGCATCATGGTATTACCATGCAATTCTCTAGGACAGAGAGTTGAGAAGGTAAATTTTGCATCTAAGCACAAAACTTGGATTTCAACCAAAAATCAATGGTGAAAAGTATACAATAATCTGCCACTGAAGGGAGTACAATGGATACTATAATAACGTTTTCAGCTGGCATAGTATGAGGAAGACAGTGAATTTGGATAACACCCCAGTAATGAGTGACCTGGGTCTGGGAATATAAAAGAGAATAGAGTTATTTGATGAAATAATCATTGAGAGAGTGGTTGGTCGACTTTGAAAGATATAGATATTGGAAATGATTTCTGGAAAATGCAAAGCATGTAAGGATTTATGGAAATGGTTAGCAGAGTTTATTTGACCTAGGGTTTTTAAATATTCAACTGACAATATCACAATGAGAAGCACTGCTAATAAAACCACACCCAGACAAAGTTTATGTCAAAGATTGATGAGTTTCTTGAGCAGACATACGCAAAAATGTTACATCTAGTTAAATTCGAACCAAGCAAACATAGTGAATGTGTTTTTCGGGAAAAGGGTGATTCCAAGTTAACATTTTTAAACAGAGATCAAGATTAGGTTTGCAAGAAAAGGGATTAAATTCAAAACTGTTAACATGGGCATCAAAGAATGGAAAACCAGCAAGACATATGGTTGAATCAAAATATTTTTATTCAGACAACAAATTTTATTGAACAGGAGCTAAATACTTTCTGTCCATACTAACAATAAGTAAATATGAAGCAGTTAACAAAATAGATTTATTTACTTTCGGAAATAACAAAAGAATAGCAAAAACACGATATCTCTGAAAACCCTCCTTATTTCCTAAAGGGATATTCTCAAAAAAACATTATTAAGTGATTAATTATAAATAGCTTCTTGCACAGTACTAAATCTATAATATGCATAATGGTTTTCTTAATGAAAGTCTTATAATTTAACAGAGCAGTGCTCAATTTGCCATGGACACTAGTCTCAATATCATGTTAAGCAAGTCCATTCTTGCACTAGATAAGCCTTCACCACTCGTAATAACATGGTGCTGAGGTCTAACCTGAAACTAGTAACAACAATCTTGTCTGAAAGTTCATGAGTAATCTGGTTCACCACATTATACAAAGTATTAAACCACATTAAGTAATGAGAGGCCAATTTTTTATTTCCTTTGGTCGTATTTAAGATACGATCTTTAAATTTTTTTATTAGAATTGTGTGATTTGCTAAGTTATCATAAAATTTTATCCTGAACATTGGATGATGAATGAAGTTTCTCATCTAAGGATTTTGGTTCCTCATCGTCTAAAGCTAGAAACACAGTTTTAAGAATTTTTTCTTCAAAATTTAATGTTCCCCTTTTTTCAAGTGACTGAGGCAAAAAAGAAGTGACCATCAAAACTTCAGTCTTCAAGGCGAGCAGATTGTCTTCTAACTGCAAAAGTGCAAATTCGAAATTCTGGTCAAAGGAACTGTTTCCACAATTGGTGCCATTGTTTCCATTCCAATCAGTTACGATCTTTAACATTTGGTATAGCTGCAAGCATTCTGCATGCAATGCTTAAAGGTCAAAATTCAACACAATTTAATTTAAATTGTCCGAAAAGATATTTTCCTTGTCTTATACAAAAATGGTTGGGTTTGATAGGTGCTCGAGCAACGCTACAAAATTTGAATCAATTTCTTGTCGACTGTCCTACTGACAAGGTGTGCTGTGCAAAAAACAGGGTCACCAATATGAAATGGATTGTCAATCCAACCTTTATTATACTTAGCGTGACTCTTGAAATGAGCACGGTTGAAATAAAATTCTTAAGGGCAGATGCCCAAACTTCACGAAAATCCAAGTGGTCGTTCGGAAACAAATCGTTCAAATGCCACATATTTGACAAAGGGGTATCTGGCACAAAGATTAACATAAAGTTGACTGAACTGGTTGTATTTGATTCATGGTTGGTATAATTGAAAGCCAGTTGAAGTCAAGAGAAATGCTTGTCGGAACTGGTTTGGATAGTCGCAAGGAAAGCAATGAGTGCAGAATGAATGGTTCGGTTGAAATGCTCCACAAGCGAGAGCGGAGGATTGAATGGGGACAATGTGATGCGGCCTATTCCATTGAAAAACACATATTCCTGAAAAGACTGGAAGTAACTTGGGAACAATTAACAGACACAATTTATAGAGGCGTACCAAAATTATAAAAAATGTGTGCTTCAAGAGCATGGATAATGGACCATAACCTTTTTAAAGTGGGATCAGCAACACAAATTTAGAGAATTTGGTCAACACATAGTAACAGCATTTTATAACCTGACTTACTCCTGCGAAAATGACCAAACAAGTCAATAAACTACTTTGCATAGGCTTTTCGGCTGCAGTTGATACAAAAAAAACATTTATGTGTGTCTTGAGCCGGCATTCTCGAGCGCATATATAACCACATTCCACACTTTCTGAGATTTNATGTGTGTCTTGAGCCGGCATTCTCGAGCGCATATATAACCACATTCCACACTTTCTGAGATTTCAACATCCATAGCTTTATAAATTAAATGCTGATGGATGGTCTGAATAGTATCGTGTCTGCCTTGGTGAGTGCCAAGAGGTGATGAATAAAAAAAATCAAATATCATAGGTTTTAGATGAGTAGGCAACACAACTAGTTTCTGTTTGCCACGAGACCTGCAACCCAGAAGACCTTTGGAAAGGAAATAGGTTTTTGGTTAAGTACCTGATTTTAAATTTGTAAACATTTGTTTCAATTCATTGTCCTTTTCTTGATGCTCTTTAAGATAGGTAAATGCTAATGGAAAACTAGACAAAACATTGAAATTTGAAAGAACTACAGGTTCCACGTTGGTACCTTCGAACACTCGTGACAGAGCATGAGCTACCACAATTTAGGTAGCACTTTGAACTTCAATGAAGATGTCCTAACGATACAAAGGCCAATTTTTCTAAACTTTCGTGGGTGTGACAAAAGCCATGACAAAGCCTGGTTTTCAGTCTCAAGTAGAAATTCAGCATACTCTAAATAGCGACGAAATTTATCCACTCCAAAAACAACAGCCAAACATTCAAATTCTTACACGGTTGAAGCTTTCTTCTCTTGGGGAGTAAGGGTGTGTGACGCAAACGCAATAGATTGACGACCACCTTATATCTCCTGAGCCAAAACAGCGCATATCACCAGAAATTAAGCGTCGGTCTGAAGGATAAAGGACTTGGTAAAATCCGGTAAACTGAGAGCAGGAGGATCTATAAAATAATTTTACATAGTGTCAAACGCCTTTTGTTGCTCATCTACCTACTCAAATTTCACTGACTTCTTTCTTTATATTTCGTAATTTTGCTCTTAATTTGGGATGAATTTTACAATAAAATAATCATGCTAATAAATCGAGTTATGTCTTTAGCATCTCGTGGGGGTAGAACATTTGTAAAGGTTTTTGTCTTCTTATTATTAATAGATATTCTAATATATGATCGTGTATGTCCTGGAAAGAAAAGTTAATGAACCGCAAATTGTACTTTTGAAAGATTTTTATAAATGGGATAGAACCTTTTTGAGATTATCCAAATGTTGTTCAAATATGTCTGAGTAAATGACAAGATCATCGAGATGGTTAAAGACAAACTTAAAGATTTCATCATGAAAATTTATATGTAAATTCTAAATAGTACTTGAGTGCCCATGGCAAAGCCAAAAGAAACACGAGTAAATTGGTATAAATAGAAGGTACACAAAAGCATGTTACTGGTTTGGAGTATTTTGACATAACAAAGAAATTTGACGTTAAGCAGATTTAGACCAGAGATGGTAAAAAATTTTGCTTTTCCAAAACAATTAACTGCCGAATATAGATCGGGAAGAGGAACATTTTCAATTTCACAATTGTTATTAACATTTCGGTAGTTCACAACCATCCGATGTTTGCAATTTTGTTTCGATACTTAAAATGCGGGAATAGCATACGCGATGTGGATTGTTCAATTACTACTTTTTCTAATAAATATTTAACGTTATTTCTCAAAATTTCCATTTGAGTTGGTGCAAATCTATATGGATGACTCTTTACATAATTCCTGCTGAATAGTTTTATTTGGTACTCAAGCAATTTGGTGTGACATAATCGGTGGTTAGCACCTTGGTAAAAGTTTTAAACAAATATTTTATAGCTGAATGCTAATGTTCCTATTAATGGCCAAGCAAATCATCGACTTTATTGGATTCAGCTCTAATGTCACAAGAAACACATTGCTTAACTTGTGTATCTACCAAAAAAATTTAGACTCGGGGGAAAAATTCAAGAATATATGTGCAGTTTATATGTCAAGGATTAGGCCAGTGAATGTCATGAAATTTGTACCTAAAATAAAATCTAAACCGAGCGGCTTGGAAACAAGACATTTGTGTATCAAAGAAATATTTTCAATTTTTAACTTGAAAGTATTGCAACATGGTATCGGCAAAGCTGGACTAAAAGCAGTGTAACGTTGTACTTCAGAATATTTGACTGTTTATATTAACCTTAAACCACTTAATTTCTTAAAACGGCTGGAAAAAGTAGTGGTAAATACAGATCCATAATCAACGAGTGCATCAACAGACAAATATCCCAAATTTATGTAAACACGAGGAGTAGAACCATCTTGAATCCCCAATATATTATTATAATTTTCTTTCCATATTATTAAACTTATTTTTTACAGTGGTCATATGGACCGAACAGCTGCTGAAAACTTCTGCAAAGGTTCACATTTTAAAAGAGGTGAACATTAAATTAAGCATTGACGAACTTGCCAGGATAGCGATGAAGATCGCTCACTTTTCCCCGCGGGCCATGTTTTTTAACTTGAAATAGTGAATAATTGTGTGATCAGCTTTTTTACAATAATTACATTAAGGTTTGTCTATTCCAAGAACATCAGAGGTGGATAAAGAATTGTCATCCTTACATTTCTATGAAATGTCTGCACCTTTAACTGCATTGACATATGAATTACCATCGGGAGAGAATCTTTCTTATAGTTACAGCGACCTGGCTTGTGATGCCCATATAACTGTTGGCACTTTTGTTAGGCATGCTGTATGTTTTGTGAGTGCATGCATGCTCTATCCAACTCCACAAAAGTGTTGGGTTTAGCGAAAAACACTAAATGAGAGCGATCATTAGGCACTAAACTTTATAAGATCATATTCACCACTTCACTTTCAGGTAATTTTTAGCATAAAATAATGCGGGGCTCCTTACACACACATACACAGAAAGAGCCTCCTCTGGTTCTTAAAGACGATTAAACGTCCTCATTTTTAACTGAGCCGGCAAACTTAATGGATTAAAAAAACTCAAAATGTCAGCATTGTAGGCATTAAAAAAATAACGTGAAATCGCACATTTGGTCCGTTCTCTAAGCAAACCTTGGGTAAAAGGGTTAATGATCTCTAGCGATTGGCCTATGGTACTGTTTTACATCCATACAACTTGATAACAACTTTCAAAAACTCTAAAAACTTTAAAACACGCAGCCCTATTAGTTGCTCGAAAATTATGCATTATGTTCTCAAGTGTATGCATGAGTTTCCTAAATACCGCAGAATGAATGGGTGTTGACGAAGATGGCATGTGCACAGGTGAACCGAAAACCAATTTGAGATGTGGTGCAGGTCAGCAGTAAACAGGTATTCCAGGATGACGAAAGGTGGATGAAATTATAAATGTTGCAGTTGTGCAAATGAGAGTATTACTAAATATGTTAACTGGAATGGGGTGTGGAAATGAGTTGGATGTGGATGGTGCACTGAGATTAATACAATCTTATTGTTGTGTTACAGAGGTAATGGAAGTGGTAGGAACATCCTTGCTGCTTAGGGCACCAGTGTTGCTCGTGCGGCCGCCATGTTGGTTATAGATGAAAAACAATAAATCAAGGTGGAAAAGGAGACCCCAACGCATACACGGAAAGTAAGTCCAGAACTGCCCGAATCAAATTAGGTCATCACAAGTAAATAAAATTATCTGCGCCCGAACGATTTGCTCCGTGCGCGACAACGCAAACGAGCACGAGAGCGCGGACCCAATGTGGGCACCCTAATCAGGCACTACTTCGCTTCCTACTCCGATCGGAACAGCTACAAGATGTGTGACCTGTGAAACTGCAAGGAAAAATGGTTTCTCGGAAACAAGAGAGATGTGTTTTCCGGGGGATGTGATGCAGATCGGCAAGTGCAAGGTGAAAATTACACATTGTCTGTGCGAACTTGTGTTTTGCAAGCGTCTCGGACAATATACCGAATCAGATTTGCGCAAGTACAATCGCCTGCTAGAGTCCAGTCTTGCTTATTAAATGAACGATACACCCTCAACATGGCGATTTAATGACACGACCCATGCGAAATTCGGTATTATCGCGGGACTGTTTCGACGATTCATCGAAGCTATTGGATATGGTCTGCTGCTGCAGAAGATCGAGGCCAAATGCAAGGAAGACTACGGGTTTTGGGACGACCTGAACGAACTCGTCGATAGACTATGGCTACTGGTCGCTTCCCAGTCTGCGGGCAAATGGTCACACACCAACGCGACTGCGTCCATCATCGAAAAACTTGCCAAAGCTGGCTACGTAGTGCGGTGACTAAATATGCAATTTCTGGGGAATTGCATTGGTCGGCCAGAAGGAATTATCCTAGGAGAAAGCATGTCATGAAAGGTTTGGACGATATTTTCCAATCCAACCAGATTGAAATGCAAGACTTTGCTCTTGCGAATAAAGCTACCGCTTCACTTTGACTGTATTAAACCCATTTTCCAAATATGCCAGGCCAGACCTCTCACGTCAAAGAATGCATGTGACGTCACTGAGGCCATGGCGGGTGTGTTGAGCGAAGGACATATACCAAAATATCTGCATACCAACGATGGTAAAAAATATTTTTATGTTACTTTCTGTGAACTGATGAAAATGTACATCATTAATCACTATTCCTCCATGTACTCTGGACTCAAGACTAGCATCGTCGATCATTTTCGCCTAACTTTTAAAGACAAATTGTGGAGAAATTGTGTGACTTATGGATATTACAAGTGGCTTGAGTTACTGCCGAAACTCGTTCGCGAGTATAATTCTGCCAATCTTACTACCACTCACATGAAGACTGAAAATGTGAAGGAAGACTCCTTGCTAGAGTCCATTTATGATATTTTGACTAAGAGGGACCCGCACATGCCTAAAGACAAGATCAGTGATCTGCTGCGTATCTTCAAGCAGCATGGCATTATCCACAAGGCCTAACGACACAACTGTTTGGCAGAATCGTACAAGGTGGATTTCATTGGACATTGGTACCCGTACATGTATTACCTCGAGGACCTACACGGCGAACCCATCGTTGGAGGCTTTCACGCAGAGGAGATCCAGTCTACGATATTTCCCGATGTTTATTTGATGGAAAAGGTGCTAAAACGGCATAATAGAAGCGTGTAAGTGAAGTGGCTCGGACACTCGAAATATGACCACTCCTGTGTCGACGTGAAAGGCATTCTAAAATAATTCTTGTCAATGTTTTAAAAATATTAGTAAATATTCTTATGTAATTTTTTTTAAATAAATTTATCTTTGCCTTACTTTCGTTTTATTTTTTCTTGTACTGGCCTCTCCTTATACACAATATTGGGTTGGAGATAGCTAGCTCCGTGCAGGTGAAGAACTGTGAAAATGCTAGCACAGCTCTTCCAACTCACATGCGGACTTACGCTATCTGACACTACGTATATTGTAAAAACGATGTGGAAGCACATACACATGCATGTGTGCAGTTACCTGAAACTGTGCAGGTGCAAACCTGTGAAAATACTTACACAGCCCTTGTCATGCAAGCAAAGACATTTTTTTTGTTAAACTTTGACACGGTCAGCTGCTCTGCCTGCCCATGCATGCTCGCAAACTTAACTCCGGTAACCTAAATAAAATATTTTTTTGTTTATAAAGTACACTTTTGCATATTATATATAACAAATATATACTTTAAAATAAATACTAAAAATTAAAAAATAAACCTAACAAAGAATTATGACTATGAAAAAAAAACTCATTGCTGGTCTATACAAGTCTCAGATAGTTAAAAGAACCTATATAATAAAATATTAATACACATTAAAATAATTGCAACAAAAAAATATTTATTCACTGTCCCCCACCCCCATCCCACACACAGTATTACTTCTTTTAAACACTTGTCTCAGCACATTTCTCGATAGCCGAGTGGTCTACGGCGTCTGCATGCCGACCCAAGGCTCGGCAGTTCGATCCCGCCCACCGTCATATGATATTAAGAGCTTTAAAATAAAAATAGCATCGCCCCTGATGGCAAACTCTAAAACCAACAAGGGGGGCGAACGAGAGCGATACTAGCACTCCAAGATGGCGGTGTATTGGTTGACACTCTCTAGCTGCAATACACAAAAATACAGGGATTGGTGGTGCACTCTAGTGGAATAATTTTTCAGACCATCCGTGAGTAATTTGATGCAGTGGTTTAACAAAATCACTCACTTTAAAAACACCACAACTGAAAATACCGACTACCTTCAGAAGTAGGTTTGTAACGATGATAAATTATACGTTTTTTGGTAAAAACTAATCTCTAAGGCTCGATGTGAACTTTGAACCTTGGAGTCAAGTGACATTTTTTTAAAGTTACTTGCATTACAAAAGGTAAGCTTATGAAATCATCCTAGTATCTCTGGATGTATGCCGCCACCGCCTCCTCTTATAAATTTTTGGTACCTGGATATATTGTAATAAAATTGTGTTGGAATATGTTGCAACCAAGGATCATCATAATGCAACTATTATATAAGCACATTTTCTGCATTTATAAAACTCTGTAAGAGCAAAATTCTCAGTGTAAATTAATTATTCCGCGGCGTTATGCATTCACTTTGTGTGCCCGAAGGCGCTTTTCTATGACAGAAATTTTAGTATAATAAACAATATTGCATTACTTATGTTTTTATTGGAACATATGGGTAATTTGTGTGCACGCATTTGTAACCATATAGCAATATTTTAGTAAACATTATATTGCTCGAACTTCCTGGAAAATATTATGATTCCAATATTACGCGAATATCCAAATAGAGTAATTTTTCTAAATGTTCACCAGCTGTTTGTTACGATCGAGCTATGGTTTGATCGTAACAAAATGCTTTCATTATACAAATTCATTTACCCCGTAGGCGCTGTGGTTAAGTTGCTAAGGACCGTATTGAATTAGGAACGTACGAACGTAATTTCAATTAGGAACACGGATAAACACATCGTTGTGTGAACGTACATAAATGATCCATTTGTACAGATTCTTTGGAAAAGTCAATTTTATTAATAAGACAAATGTAAGGTTTATGTTGCATTTAGTGTAACATTACCGTACGAGAAAGGCACGTTTGTCTGGCGGAACATGACTCCGCTGTAAGGCAGCACGTCGTGGCCTGGTCAGCAGAGGAGTACTCGCCTGCATCACGTCACGAGCAGCCTGCGCACTACGACGCCATTCTCTCAGCCGGGCAGTTCCAACTCCACGCGCCGCCTTAAGCTGTTACAGTGCAGTCATTACCAACACGTGATTATAATGACTCACCCCAATTGTGACTATTACAGGGAAGGACAGAGTTGAGGAGGGGGGTTAACAGGGGAAATCATATCCCCCCACCCCCTAAAACAAAACGCTTTGAGATGAAACTGTCCTATGAAAGTTTTTAAACTGACCTAAAATATTATCAGAATTGTTAACAAAATTTATTTAATTTTACTGATTTAGTATTACTTCTTAAAAATATTATGAGACAGATCCCTTCTGCCATGCTATGACTCTATACCTGCGCCTGCAGATTGAGAAAGCTACCCCATCCCCCTCCCCCACAAAACAAACCCTAGCAATTAAGAAACAAACCAAAAGTCTTTATCCGCTCCTTGACGCAGTTGTACTGCACGTACTGGAAGTAACAATATTTATGATATATAAATACATATTTTTCGAACATTTTCAGATAATGTCGTTTACAAAATATACGAGATCTCCATATTTATTGCGCTCAAATAAAGTAATACATTGATGACAAATAACGGACATTCTGCATATCTCTGTGAGAAAGCCTAGCTGTAATGCAATATCTGGCCAATTTTAGTTCATTAATACATTTGTTTGGAATAAAAATTTATTTACCAACATAATACAGTCTGAAAATTAACTTAGTTTCCACTCTGCTAATTTTTCTATGAACGATAACCAGCTCAGGTATAGTTATTATTCAATAAAATGTTATTTTCCATAATCAACCGATATCACTTGATTCCTTACGCCATTTTAACATATGTTTTGAATGATGACTAAACTTCTGAATTTATACTTTTTTGTGTTTGTGTTTATGAATGTGTGCGTTTGTGTAAACTTGAAAACATCTGAGGATGCACTGATAATCTCCGATCTCGGCATAGGTTTAGCAATAAGGATAGCATACTTTCACAATACAATTTATGACAACACTGGTGACTCATTTTGAAAATGACGTTTTTATAGTCAACTTTCCGAATGAAGAATTTGTTTATGAGATCACTTTCCTGTAAGAGTACCCATGTGTACGTGTTAGTGCGTGTATACAAAACCCCCTAAATATTTTTACTTGTGAATCTTATATTACGAAACTCGGTACTCATGTATTACTGTGTAAGCAAATCCTACTTTGATAATTTTTGACCACGACGGGTACTTATTCGGAAAAGGAAGCCGTTCTAATATTAAGGGCTCTCTGTATTACCTCAGAACCATTTGTCCGATTTTAACCAATTATTTAGGTTGACGGTTCATTCTGTGAGTATTTAATTTTGAAAATTGTTTTATTGTTAGTCCGTAATTTTAGAGATATGACTACACGAATAAACAAAGCTTCCACATCATACCTCTGACCCTGCTCAATCGATTCCCCCCAAATTTAGCATTAAGTAATACTAAGGTTGCCAATGTGACAGTTGCGATATAAGAGAATAAGACACACATTTTCAAAATAGCGATCATTATGTAAAATTTCTCTTTTTACCATATAATTTGACCGATTTCTACCAAACTTGGCGTCCTGAAAGTATATATTAAATGTATCAAATATGCTCATAATTTCCTGTTCTCTCGTACATTTTTTCAAGTAGTGACACAAGAAAAATTACACATTTTATCATAACTCGGGAAATAATTAACCAATACCTACTAAATTCGGCAAACAAATAACACTACGATGGTACTTGTAAACTTATGTGCTGTATAGGTCAGACTATTATTTTTAATTCAAGGTCATAAAAGTTTTTCAGCTTAGTATACTTTATCTACAAAACCATAGACACAATTTGAAAATAATTTTGTATGATGACATACTCTATTAGAACCATTAAATGTGTACATACAAAGCCTGTTTTAAACACCATTTTGTAAGATAGTACAAAATGAAAAATAAAGTGTTTATGTCATATTGGGGAAAGAATTAACCGAATCTTACCAAATTCGGCAAAAAATTAAAACAATTGTAGTAAATGAAAATTAAAGTGCCTTAAGCCAGTTAGAAACTTACTTTCAAAACTGTGGCCATGTAAATATTATAGGACTAGTATTCTGTATTAAGGAAAGTAAGTACCTAATATATACTCATCTAAGTATGCTGTTAGAATATGTTACGACATTAAATGTGCCTACAGAGAGGTTGTTTTGTCCGCATTTTGAGAGATAGCTCTACATGAATAAATGAAATTTCTATCATGGTAATTAATTAACCCATTCTCACCAAAATTTTCATGCCAGTAATGCTACGGTAGGCCATGTACAATTACATGATTTAAGGGTGTCAGGAACATATTTTCAAAATGGTGACCAAATGAACAGTTTAGTTTAATATGCTCTACCTACTTAACCATGTACCCGAATTTAACTTCAGTGTCTATTGCAGCCATCAAATGAGTATACATTGAATTTCTATTGTCCGCCATTTTGCACAGTGCCACATTAATAAATATTTTGTGTTATACCCCAGAAAACGATCAACCAACTCCTCCCAAATTTGCCAATTAGGGCAGACCATGTAAAGAGAGGGTTGAGACACTTATTTTAAAAATCGTAGTCACACAAACATTTCAGCTAAGTATGAGATGTATACGAATCCATGTAACCTATTTTAACTTAACTTTGTATTCTGACAGTATCTGTTACACCCATCAAATGTGTCTACACATAGCCACTTTTCCTGGTCTTTGTATCACAGCACCTCCAATTAACATGTCACGTAAGAAATTTGTAAAATTTTAATGGGGTGAGAAACAGCAGAAAACTTTTGACAAACTCAAGAACGACATTATGCACACTCCGGTCCTGCAGATTCTGGATTTCTCTAAAGAAATTATCCTGAACACTGATGCTTCGAGCTCAGCTGTAGGAGCTGTCTTGAGTCAGGAGACAGATGGGGTTCACCAACGTGGAATCCCGCACTCTCACGCCGCAGGAGAATAGTCCTTTATTTATGAATTATAATGCCTAGCAGTAGTTTTGGTATTTACAAATTGCGACAATTTTTAGCACATGCAGAATTCCTCCTGGAAACTGATAATCAGGCGTTATCGTGGCTTTTCGCTCATACATGACAACTGAGCAAATTAGACTTTTTGTCCTTGGGA
The DNA here is from genome assembly GCA_002778355.1 of Clitarchus hookeri. Taxonomy (NCBI): domain Eukaryota; kingdom Metazoa; phylum Arthropoda; class Insecta; order Phasmatodea; family Phasmatidae; genus Clitarchus; species Clitarchus hookeri. The sequence continues at coordinate 17,638 of NQII01012250.1, forward strand.
TCTCATTTTTGAAATTAAGGATGCAACATATTAAAGATCACAGAATGTAGCAGATGATGCACTCTCTTGCATGTTTTATGAATCCAAAGTTAATCATTAATCTGAAGTTCTTCCAAATTGAAATGTTTTAGTTTTGTTTCCTTTGACGTATACAAATATCAAGGAGCATCAAGAAAAGGATCATGAATTGAGTGAAATTATTACAAAATTAACATCTGGCGTTGAACAAAAACCAGATTTTCTGGCCAAAAGTCTTCAATGTTGCAAATCCTGTGACAATGTAAAGCATGTTGTGCTTTCTGCTCATGTAAAACCCATGGCTTTCGACTATTTTCATTCATCGCCTCTAGGTGCAAATTTAGGAACACATTATGCAATTCAGGCAATTCATGANCATTTAGGAACACGTTATGCAATTCAGGCAATTCATGAGCATTTTATTTGGAAAGGCATAGATGTTAAAATTTCAGAAAGAGTTAAATACTGCAAATTGTGTGCTTTGAGCAAGCCTGCTCAAAACACACACATCTAGGGTTGCTCTCTTCAGATGTGGCTAAAAATAACCCAAGCAAAGAGTTTCCTTGATTTTGTTGGCCCATTTCCAAGTATTATGTCAGGTAATAAATAATATGTTATAAGTTTATGTTGATGTATTTTCTAAATTTGTGTTGTTGATTCCTATGAGTAANGTCAGGTAATAAATAATATGTTATAAGTTTATGTTGATGTATTTTCTAAATTTGTGTTGTTGATTCCTATGAGTAAGCCTGATGCTATATCCACTTTTCATGTTCTACAGACCCGTGCATTCAAAAAATTTGCCCTACCTTCATCAACTGTGTCCGATAATGGTTCCCAATTCACTTCAAGAATTGTTTGTGAAATGTGTTTTATTAATGGCATTCGCCATATTACCTTGTGTCTATATAATCCCCTACCTTCAAATGCGGAACGTTTCAACCGGAACCTCCATTCAGCTTTCAACTATGCCAAGCCTGAGTCTGATACGACATATCCTTTTAGTATTGTTTTCACTTAGTTGACCAATAAACCCTTTGACCGATCTGTAGCACTTAAATAATTAGTTACACGATGATCCGTAGGGCACCCGTCAGGTGTGGGAGCTCCGCTCAAAAACCTAAAATGTGCTCATTTCAAGAGCGTTATCAAGTATGACAAACATCGGATTGACAATCCATTTCATGTAGGTGATTTAGTTTTCTGTAAAGCTCATCCTCTCAGCAGAGCAGTTGACAAGGAAATTGCTAAACTTTCTTACCGTTGGACAGGTCCTTACCAAATCCAACGTTTCTTAACACTGGTCACTGCTAGTTTTTNATTGCTAAACTTTCTTACCGTTGGACAGGTCCTTACCAAATCCAACGTTTCTTAACACTGGTCACTGCTAGTTTTGCTGACCACAGTTCAGGAAAATATGTTACAAAAACTCACGCCTTTCACCTAAGAAGGTTTCACTCTCCACTTTCACGAAAAAAAAGTTTTGTTTTCTATAAACCTAGTAGCTGCATANCTTTCACCTAAGAAGGTTTCACTCTCCACTTTCACGAAAAAAAAGTTTTGTTTTCTATAAACCTAGTAGCTGCATATGGTTTATTTGGCTGGACAGCTTCTATTCTTTTTGGCCATGACTTGGTTTAGAATGTGATCTCCCACTAGTCTGAGTCTTCTTAAAGTCCTTTCTGTTTGCGCGCCAAACTACAAAAAAAAANGTTTAGAATGTGATCTCCCACTAGTCTGAGTCTTCTTAAAGTCCTTTCTGTTTGCGCGCCAAACTACAAAAAAAAACACGCGGTAGAATGTTAATAAGAAAATAACAAACGGTGTGCGTGAATAAAACTTAGATTTGGGTTGCTTTTTTAAATAATCTACCAACGTTGGAATTTTGACTTCAAATTTCCAAAGGATGATAATTCTAGATTTCCTTTGTGTTTTCATTCAGTGTGGTTCATATTTAGCTTGGAAATATGTTCCACTCTGGCCTTGGGTTGTTTTGTGTCATGTTAGTAGCTTAGAGACTAGTCCATTGTAATATTTTCCTTGGGTATAATTTGTATGAAAATTTATCTTAGGGTGAAATTTTCGATTCCTTGCTTTAATCT
>NQII01012251.1:0-20255 GCA_002778355.1 Clitarchus hookeri
AAGAAAGGCTTATGAGATCACTTTCCTGTCTGTGCGTCTATGTGTGTGTGCGAATGTGTGTGTGCGAATGTGTGTATGCACGTGTGTGTTCCTTCCCCTTTAAATTTTTGATAGCGCCAAAACCGAATTTCACCAAACTCAGTACGTATATAGTAATTATTAAGGTTACCAGAATTTTAAAAGCTTTCAGCCACGCTTAGAACTTACTTTCAAAATGGCGGCAATTTTAACATTTAGGGTGATATCTCAAATCTCGGGAAACATTCAGTCAATTAAAACCTTATTTTTTATGCTGACAAAGCATCGTGTAAGCATATGGTTTTGAAATATATATTGTTGCTAGTGCGCCATTTTGTAAGATAGTTACAAATGAATAAAAATAGTTTTACATCATATCTCGAAAACTATTAGAGATTCTTACACAATTTGGCATGCAAGAAATGCTATAACAGGCCAAATAAACGTAACGTATGTAATTAAACTTGATTAGGTACTTATTTTAAAAATGACTTTTGCACTAATGTTTTAGGCTTATTTGGCATGTCTACTATTCCGTTCAACAAATTTCAAGCAATTCTGTATGCTGAAAGTTCCTATTACAAGCATTGTTTATACCAACAGGTAGTCACTATAGTCAGCCATTTTGTAAGACACTGATGGATGAATTAACAAAGTTTTTGTCTCGGCCTATCTCGGTAAACAATTAACCGATTCCTACCAAGTTTGGCAAACAAATAGTACTGCGGCAGATCATGGTTAAATAATATGTTTTAGGTATGTCAGACACTTATTTTCAAAATGGCGAGCATAAAGTCATTGCAGTTAAGAGCGTCATGTCGAAACCATGTAATCATTCAAATGATTGTGGAATGCATTACATATCACAACTTTCAACTATGTCTACACAAAGCATAGATTGTCCGCCATTTTGTCAGATATCGTCACATAAATAAAGAAAAAACTTATGTCATGTACTTGGGAATTATTGATAGATTTCTATTAAATTTGACAATCAAGTAATATTGCGGCAGGTGATGTAAAAATGTATGTTCTATTTTGTCAGGCATTCATTTAAAAATGGCTCATATATAGTAATTTAAGCGTTGAATGCTATGTCGTCAATACAATGTAATCCATTCCAACTTATCTTTGTAAGCTGGCAGTAAATACTCCAACTATCAGTTGTATCCACAGTAAGATTTTTTGTTGGACCATTTTGCCAGATAGCACAATACAAATAAATAAAGTTTGTGTCATACCTTGGAAAACAATTGACCAATTCGTACAAAATTTGGCAAGCAAGTAGTATTGTGGCAGATGATGTAAAACGGTACGTTTTAAGTGTGTCAGAAACTTTTTTCAAAATGGTGGCATTGTAAATAATGTCGGTTAGTTTATACTCGTTTAGTAACTCTTTTGCCGCTGTATTGTTTCACTCCAGTATTATACAAATATATCCAAAACACGAACAGGTTGACAACACAAACATGCAAGTGCACGCACGTATATTCTGCTGGGCGGCAAAGATCTCACTGCGGTATGTTGGCAGCCACAAGTAATGGTAACAGTTCCCGGTAACAGCTCCCGGTAACAGCTCCAAACTTGTTCAAGAAGTGACGCGTTTCCTCCTTTGGTAGAGAGTCAATTTACTGGCAACTCACCGGAACAGTCAAACAGGGCAACAAGTAACGGTATGATTATGATGTTACAGAATACTGTCTATATTTGTTTCCCGGTAACAGGCTTAGGTTACAATTACTGGTAACTGAGCTAGATACGGTTACAAATATGGACGTCTCTTTAGGGCACTTTGTATTCCATACTCTTTCTTTAGTATATTTGCGTTTGATATGTAGGATTCTACTTTGTTAAGCTGTATATTACGCGAAAAAGATCTGAATATCGATATTAAGAAATAAGTGCGTATTATAATACATGTGTATATGGTGGCTACAGAAACCGTCCAAAGAACGCAGAAAACCACATTGTCTGTTGATCAACCATTCACCTCTTTTATTGATAAGTCCTTCCTTTAGAAAATGATTTATCTTCAGTAGCAGACGGACTCTGGGCGATTTGCTACGTTAATATACCCTATGCTTTACGAATAAACACATAGTCCGTTAACGTAACTTCTATGCAATGTTTTAAAGTTAACCATATGTGCATCCAGTATATCGTTCGTGTATCATGTTGTCTATAGCGATGTTGCATATCAGTGAATTTCAACCACTGCAATAATAATTACACTCCAAGCTCGAATCAGTGATATCAATCAGTGAAATAACATTCACTGCAAGTCAGTTGATAAGCTACTGCCGACTGGCAAATCAAGGAAATTAACAGGGAACAAGCGATTTATGGCAGTGGAATTCTCAGTATTCACTAGGAATCACAAATAAAGTCAGTGAAATTAAGCCATCATATTAATTAGTTATCAGGCACCGATTATCAGTCTCTCAATTCTCACTATTTTCACTGTAACAGATAAATAGTGTACGCTGCTGCTATTTCCAGTGTAACTAGCTTAACTGGTTTTGATTCTCGATTTTGTGACTGTTTCAGGCCTACAGTGTAGCAGGGCTTTTCAGCAGATTCGCACTCCTAGATGTGCAATAATTTTATACAAAGCAGCACGAAAAAGCTTTATTTTTCGCATGTTGAATAAGGTCTTTAAAAAAAATGCCTGAAAGTGACGAAACGTGTTGTAAATCTTATGTTTAACCCAAGTGAAGTGTGTTTTATTTTTATATGAAAGCAGGTACCGATAGAAAACCCACAAAATATGTTCCGTCAAAAGCTTTTATTTGAAAAATTTAACGCAATTGATATGCAGATTAGGAGGGNATTGAAAAATTTAACGCAATTGATATGCAGATTAGGAGGGTTCCAATTTCATGAAGCAACCCAGTTCTAAAACCAGCTGAAAAATTACTGTCCTGGCTAGTCGGAGTGTATATAAGGTAGTGAAGATCTGTGTTGAGGGAGACGTAGGCCGAAACAAGGCAGCGAACGGCGAAGGCGGCGTCTCGGCCAAGCGCCGCTCCAGCGTCAGTCACAGGCCGCTGCTGGAAGTCCTGGAGCCGGAGGAGGAAAGAGACGACCCTGGAGAAGGGATCCACTGCTGGAGAGGCCAAGTGTGAAATTAAAGCCAGCCCACGCGATCCTCCAGCAGGCTCCAGAGTTGCTGTGCGTCCCCCCCTCCCTTTCCCCAAGCCTTCCAGCTCCAGGCTTCTCCGAGGTACTTTCCCTGGAGTGCTGGAACGTCCGCGCCATCCTGCCATGTGGCAAGGGAGGGGTGGTGCAATTTGCGGTATTCAATTTGGACCTCCACAATCTCCACCCTCCCCCCCNTGCTGAAATTACCGTCCACAACACGTCGTGAAACATGGATGGCGAAGGAGAAAGGAAAATTTATAAGTGAAACTTAATCTCTACGACATTTTATACGCATAATCTGGCTTTAAACACTAAACTATCATATTTCGTACTGTTACATTAATGAAGTGAGTAAAAAATTTACATAATATTGTATTGAAATCAAGAGACATAATTAAATTTGTTGACAGACAAAATGAAAGCCGTTCTACATATAGACGCAAAATGCTGAAGTAATGATGCAATGTTAAACAGTTTATTCTACGATCGAGTGACAGACAAAGTCTTAAAAGTACTTAAATTACTGTTTGGTGTAGCCAGATTATGAAAGTGGTATTTAGCATGACGGAATTTTGTTTCTGTGTTCCTGCTACCTCTACATTAAATTGTAGCTTCTTTAGTGAAATAACCAAAATAGAGGTATATACACCAATTCTTGTCAGTTAAGGTCAGTAGCCTGAGTACACTGGATCTCTAACCACACTATCGTGAATTTGGGATTCACTGTGCAACGTTGTTAAAGAATTCTCATCGACCGTAAGGTTAACAAAAGCATACTTGGAAACAGAGCATTACGGTCTTCTTGATATCGCTGTTGGCTGCAAGAACGTTTATAAAATAACCAATTTGTGTGATTATCAAGCGAGCAGTGCCAAACATATTCGAAAGATATGCTGTGATGATACAGGTCGACCAGGCTGGTGGGCTTTCTTATGAGCTCCCTCGACAGGCACTCGTCACTGTTCGTAAGAGTCGTCATGTCGTTGGCGTGTGCCACAGACACCATGATGCAGGAGAGGACTCACGGCTTGAAGGTGGGAAATAACTGCCGAGATATGTCAACAGGTTCCTGAATGCCAACATATTGGCGCCGGCGGTGAAGATGAGGTTTCCGATGAGGGGTAGTGGTGTTGGTCCAGGTGTCTCGCTGACCAGTTTCCACATCCGCACCCTGGGTAGGCACCACCAGGAAGACATTGCTGCTTGAACTGTGATGATGCAAATGAGGAACATGTCCTACTTCAAGTGATGAGCTGTTTCGAGTGCACTAATACCACAGTACTTCTGGATCTATACTAACTCTGCCGTAACCTTGCACCATTCGCTGGCCTGAGAGTTTCGCTTCATTCATTCGAACTTTTCAAGCCAACTTGTTTTAACATGGAAGCAAACGTCCGGTGTCGATTATGCTTTAAAATTACACTCACTGAACCTGTTAATGCAAATTGACAGCTGGCCCATTGACTTGCATAATGTCATGATTCGTTGTCCTTGGCTCTGTACACAATGAAGAGAAAGACAGTTTTAATGTACAAGTATTTGCAAGTGTGACAGTTTTATAAATTTTAGTTGTACTTGTAATTAGCATAAGTAAAAGTTAAGGCATTGTTTCGGGAACAGGAAAAAGAATGTTCCATTTTCAAAGATGTGTCTGAGTGGTATTAAAAAAGTTTAAACTACAGGAATACCGCCAAAACAGATTAACCACGACATCATGCTTCATAAATTGAAAGTTTTTACCATATTATTATTTTCATAATATTAACTTGCCTGAATGAAGAAAATTAATTTTGTTTCTACACTTTGTAAGAGTTTATGTTACCTCAGTGTTGGAGTTAACTGTCGTTAGCTGCTCAAGAAGAACACTTTAGACCCTATCTTGTACCACCCTCTGACGTAGATAATCCGTATGGCTAAGTCAATGACTCGAATCAATGTTTTTTGGCCAGGCAATTACAACTGCAATAATGTTCATATACTAGCCATATCAAGTAGCTGAAGAGAAGCACATTCATACGAACCAAATTACATATCTGAGAACAGTTTTGTACATATATCTAGCGGTAGGCAGTTTTTATTTTTGTGTGAAAATCCAACCGTATCGTTTACTTATTTATATTCATGTAATACACTAACACACGGAAACAAATACGTACAATACATTGATTTAACACTTCTATTAAAATCTTATAATTTATAAAATAAAATANAACACACGGAAACAAATACGTACAATACATTGATTTAACACTTCTATTAAAATCTTATAATTTATAAAATAAAATATATGAAATTAATAATGTTGTAATGGAAATGCAAAGTGAAATGATTTTAGAGGTTTGTAATCTACATAAGCCTGTGTAAAATGAAAAGTTGGTTGCCAAAATTTTGATAATTTGCACGTTTTTCTTATGTCACTTGTAGTTGTTATCAAATACTTTCTGAATAATTATGCTTTACCCCTGAATCAATGCATTAATAGGACAAACTTCCGTGAATTACGCATACACTCTGCAGCATACAATTTGCTTCTTCGATAATTCCAGCTTTGCTGNACAAACTTCCGTGAATTACGCATACACTCTGCAGCATACAATTTGCTTCTTCGATAATTCCAGCTTTGCTGCCAACACCTAAGCATGGCTGTGCACATAAGTGCTCGCAAAATTAATTACACTTCTAACGGGTGGAATATTTGTTTTCATTATCCTTTACAATATACGCCTTCATTTTAGAAAGCAATTTTATCTTTGAGTCCTTTATTATAGATCAATTAGTACAGCTTGATTAATGCGTGCTGTGTTGTCTCGCACTTCCTTCCACTCCCGCTTCTACGCACACATGCGCATGCGTACGTGATAACACAGTGCGACTTGGCAACGTCTTGTTTAAATTACGTCAGGTGATAAGTTTCGCTGGCTTGGTCAACGTATGTGCTTAGTTCACCGACTCGACACATGCACTCTGTGCTAACGGAAGGCATGCCTCCCGATGACGTCTTTCCAACCCGCCTAAGATGATGAATCTCCCGAAAGCAATTTTTCCTTCGGCTCGGCAGAGTTTTACGAGCAGCCTGCGACGTCACGTTCGGCGATACGGAAATTGCTTTAGCTACCAATTCTGTCTCTATTCATCTTCACTAACTGGCATCACTTTCCAGCCTACTGGAGACGCGATAGCGAACCTGTCGAGTACAATGTGCAGAGCCTTAACAATTTGTCAATTTCCTGACTGGTTTTTCAGACCACTTAACGGGAAGATATTTAAAACTGATAATGTATATCGTCGTCTATATGAATGTTGTTAAAAGTAAAGTCGAAACTGAAATACTAAAACGATGCACATTAATGACCTAACAGATTTTTTGTCGGCCACGAGCAGAAGTTATTTACACATAAAATAACGAAACATTTTTACCACGGTTTTTTTAAATGGATGTTCTGTCAATTTGTTATATTTTCCATACAAATGTTTCTCATACCAAGTTTACATTTGTGAAACTGCGCAGTGCAGTAATATAGCAGTAATATAGCAGTAATATAGCAGTAATATAGCAGTAATATAGCAGTAATATAGCAGTAATATAGCAGTAATGTATGAAATACCAAAGACGTTGCACAACATTTTTTTTATTTTTATTTTTCACTTCTGAGCTAAGCTGTGTAGATCTTGTTGACACTAAATACAGTAATGGTTCAAAAATGAAAAATCTTTATATTTTATTTATAATTGCATGGTAAAGTCACGAATGTAGTGTTTTTTAAACGAATAGAAAAACTACGTCATTTGCCTTAAAGCAATGCTAACAGCTACCTCACAAAATAAGTGTCATAAACCAATTTACGGAAAAAAGGAATTTCTTTCAGTATCAGATGTGAGTTTTTGAAATACACTTTTAGCTATAATTGCCTTAAAGTGAATTAACAAAATATATTTTAAATACGATGGTTTAATTTTTTTTTGCGAATGGTTTCGCATAACACTGTGAAATCACGAATATCGAAACATGTTTGTTTTTCAGTGAGTGACGTAACATGTTACGGCAAAATTCGTAAACAGTGAATAAATAAACTGCAACTTTATTTTTCACGTAACAACCCTAAGGTAGGAGTAGAGAGGGATCTAATGAAGTAATCCGTAAATCTTAGTACATATCCCAACAAAATTTTCTAAAGGCATTATTTACATTGGCTATGAAATCAGAATGCACGTATTAAAAAAAACACTGTAAACAAATGGCCAGAAATAATCATTTAAAACGTTTAAATAATCAATTAATATGTGTTTAATTTTAATTAAATTATGATGTTGTTTCAATTATGAATGCTTCAGAAATCACGCATATTTTACAACAAAAATAATGTATCACGTAAAACTATCATGATAATTACTTTAATTGAATGTAATAATAAAAGTAGTAATTTTCATAATTATTTTTAATAATTAGCTTTAAGCACATTTATTTTAGCAACAAAATTTTTCATTTTATCACTAAAAATGAATGTATAAAATTAAAATGATCAAGTATACCTTCTAACATAAGTAACACTATTTAAATAAATACAAGCAGAGCAATTATTGTGACATCCCTGCATGACGGATGTTTCCTGGCAAAATGTGCTTTGTTATGTTGTACCTCGAGGAGGACAGCGGTGGAAGCACGCATCGTGTGACACGGAGACGGGCACTGTCATCGTGTGGCACGGGGCTGGTCCACGTCATCCGCAGCATCTTCCCCCAGTTTTCCGCTCACGCAGTCGTGTGATATGATTTGGGCGGAGCCGCGCAGCGCGATATTACAATTTCCATCCGGACAGAAAATGTACGTTTCCCCTCTTATCAGGAACCCATAAATATCTCTCACTCCAACCCCTCGCTTTCCGCGTCGCTCCGAGGGAAAATATGAAAGTTTGCAAGTTTTCCATTCCGAGAAATACGAAGGCACATAAGAAATGGGCTTTCTCCGGAGATCTACATCATCATCTCGGCCTGCAAATACACACAAACTGAGGTTTACCGCACCGGCGCTGTATTTCATGCCGGGCGCGACCCTACAAGCAAACGACGCAACGCCAGATATTCCAGGATGGAGGCCGACTTTTACCCAGGACTCCAGGCGGTGACCAAAGATTCAGCTTGTGTTACGAAGGCAGGCGGAAATGATTATAAGGCAGCTGTTTTTTATTGCTGAGTAACGTCTGCTTCCAAATAACATTTAAAAATGTCTTCATGTGAAAACGAAAGTTTACATTTTCTCCTTCCGACTTGAAGTTGAGAGAAATAGTAGCTGAAAAGAGGCTTTTTCGCTGTCATTCTGTTGGTGCAAATATTTAGTTTTTGAATATGCACGTTAAAATTGTGACGTTAAGCAAGTATTTATTCATATTATTATACTGTATATTTTAACAATAGGTTTATCTATGAAAAAAAAAACGTATATAAATATATGCGCGTAGAGGCGTTCTTCATTGACTCACATCACTTTCCACCGTAATCGAGACACGATTATTTTATCTATTGAGTAAGATGCGCAGAGCCGCAATACTTGCTTATTTCCTGCATCGCCTCTAAAACATGTCTTAGCAATCATGCTGGTTAATTAATACCTATGGCATCGCACACGCCTAGGATGTAATGATGCACACTGCTCACTGCAGAAAACTGCATCCAGTACGTGAAGGCCGTCGCCTGGTAGGAGACATTACTCCTTGTACAGACCAGATTCCTGCTGCTCTCAATAACATCAAACACAAACGCATTGCTATTGGTCCTAACATACGACACAGCATTATAGCGACAGTATTACAGCTGCGATTTGTTTTCCTGAGTGCAACCTCGGAATTTGCATTCCATATTGGCCTGGAAGGGTTTAAGTTAAATCGAAATTTAACTCCTTAAGCGACGTGTTGTGTAGGACATAATATCATTTTCTTCGTACGGTCGCAAGTTTATACGCTGCCTTGAGCGTTCTCGAATTTCTTGAGTCAGAACATGAAAATCACATCCAACCACAATACACCGGTATATTATAAAATGTAGGACATATATAAGCATACACCATTATGAAAACAATTAATTAAAATTAAGAACATATTCATTGCACAAATTAAGGAGTAAGACACCTTGACATTAAAAAATGTTTTCTACATTTTTATTTGCAGCTATGAAATCACGTGCCCTGGGAGGCAGGGCCGAAGTAACGTAACTGAGAATCAGAACTTGGAAACAAAGAGTCTTCGAGAGTGAATTTCTGAAAAGCGCAGCGCCCTTCTGCGTGGGAGTCTTAGCGAGTGAGCGAAGAGATTTGGACGGCTCTTAACGTCGAGGTATTGGGAGCCGGTGAGGGAGACGCTAGATGAGTATGGAGCAGCGCCGGAATGAAGGAGCGGGGAAAACGGATGATCTCCGAGAAATTCCGCCGACCAGCGCGATCGTCCAGCACGATTCCCACTTGCAGAATTCCGGAGTAAACCAGCCGGGGATTGATACCGGTTCGCCTTGGTGGGAGGCGGGCAGTCTAGCCTCTGAGCCACCGCGGCCCCACGTGGGAGTTTAAAGGTTCAAGCGTAGTCTGCAGTAGGACTATCATTTCCTGGGCAGCGATCCCATTATCATTTGGCTAGGTGCCCGATGCCAAATTATAGCAGATTTTAGTCGAAATGTATAGGAATTCTAGACTTCGCATCCTCTAAAACGTAATTATTTTGTACTGTTAGAAGAACAATTTTTCGGTAACCAGTTGCACGAAAATTTATTTTGTATTTTTGTAACGGAATTTAATTCTGTTGTTAAAGTTGCAATTCAATGCAATGCATTTGTTTGTTAAAGTGTAGGCTATTCACGGCAAAGTGAGAACTTTTGAAATCACTTTCATTTTGAATAATAGTCAATAAATATATTTTATTTTAACCTGGGACGTTAACATGCGAGTACCGTGGAATCTACACACAGAGATTATTACTTAAATTGAAATATTTAATTAATCAGATAAAGGATAAAACGTGGTTAAAATAAAAAATTAAACCGGGGCCTCAAAAGTGCTAACTTTACCGTGAACTGCTATTACTAAAAGGTATTGTATTTCACATTCCATTATCAAGAATTGAAAACAAAATTAATTATCTTATGTTGTTGAAAACGATGGTAATTAAAAATAAAATTATAAAAGGAGAGATAATAATTACCATTTGTACTAAAACAAAAATATTTGCGGAATCAGAGACTCAATCTTAATTTCTTCGTATAGAAACACAAGTCCTTTATGACACGAATACTTTGTCTAAGAACGTATCGTGGGCTTCGGCGACATTATTGCAGTGGATTTAATAAGGAAGAGAATCTCACTTATTGGGAGGGATTGAGGTTTATGATTTAGAAAACTACTCCATTTCAGGACGACATTAAGTCTACAGGTGGACTGAAAACTTGGGCAGTTGGAGTTATTGTAAAATTCACAGTTTTATTAATATTCCTTTAGGATTACACTTACTGGCATTGTTAACTACAAATTATAAGTTCAGTCTTATAGGGTGGTTACAAAAATTACTGGATAGTGTAAACTCACGTAGCAGCCACTATTTTACAGCCACATCGCCAGTCCTTTTCTCTTACCACCTTAAGGCGTGATCGCATCAGCTTATCATTCCTATGCACGTTAAGTAAAATGAGATAAGATGTTTTACACTAAACTTCGCGTTAAAAGGAAATGTATCCTCCGCTCCACAAGTTCAATGCTTATTATTGAATAGCACGTCATTGGTTAACATACTGGATTGTTTTAAGTTAAATAATTATCACACAGTGCAATATAAAGTGGCTTTAACTTCGCTACTTAAAATAATTCCTGGCGACTACAAAAATATTACTAGATATTTTACGATGAAGGCTCTTGCAAGGTTACAAAAAGAAAATTTAATAATAATGTTAGTGTATTTAATAGAGGTTTGTAAACATTAAATTTCTCTGTAATATTTACAGAAAAATGTTTTGCATGATATGCACACCTGAAAATTTGTGGTTATTGCCAATGCATACTTGTAAAAATTGTTATTTTTTATTTGAATCCACCAATTGCAATCAGTTTATAACGATACTGACCGTATGTGGTTAGCATGTGTTTAGATGGCTGACACCTGAGATGTAAAAGAGTTTAAATAGTCTTATTGCGATGCCGAATCTTAATATTAGTTTCAAAATACGGCTGGTTATGTAATCATTTCCCAAAAAAACGCTTACCACGTCTCATAATACATAGTTATTCTGTATGTCAGCGCGATTCGTAAAAAAACACGCTACGCATGAGCTGAACATATTCCTTCGACAGCGATGCAAACACACCACACGCGTCCGGCATAACCAGGCGTATTCACAAAGCCATTACACAGCAGATACTGAATAAAATTGACATGTGCAGTGTTAATATATCTAGGAGTAGAGTGAGAGCCTAATCTTTACGGTGGAGTACAGAGACATGAGTATGACACATGTCATACTAAATGAGAAATTGGTGGACGTTCTAATTTAACTTGCGGATACGCAATAAATAAGTTATTTGATCATAAATCATCTAGCGACACAGTGTCATTAGATAAGTAGATAAATATATTAGCTTGCCTAAAATAGAGCCCTGTGTGAAAATTTAATTTTAATAAACGACAAGAAACTTATAAAGTACAGCATTTTCTGTAAGCATACAAATGCAATTAAAAATAATTTGGTTTTTTTCCTAGGATTATATATTTTATGTACAAAGAGTTTTTAAGGAATCTGCAGCTTTATCCTGTAATTAATACTGTAACTTTTATAATGTTAATGAAATATGAAGACTGTGACACCGGTTACGTATAACAAACATTTATAACATAATTTTCACTTAAGTCCTACCCTTTATTTACTTCGAAGTTGCAAGAACTACGCAGTGAAATGTCATGTCATAACTAGAGAGTCAAACGCCAAAGTGCAAAACAGTGTGCAAAACCCAAAAATTTAGCATTTATGTTATTTATTTATTTTTTTAAGTGTTCCCGATTTCATACCAAGAAGCCAATTAGAACAGGACTAGCAAAATTTTAAAAGAAAAAACTTGCTCCGTATTCGAACACAGGAATCCACGATCTGCAGACGACGTGAGCGACTTCAACTATAGACATCAGTTAGCGAGTACATAAGATTTCACATGACATAACAGCACACATCCTTTATATAATAACAAAAGAGCAAATACTAACTGAAGAATATATCAACGCCCAACCTAAACAATTGGTCCAAGAAATATTAAATTTTGAGTAAATATTCGTTATTTAATGTACGCAGCCAACAAATTGGGAACTTAAAAATTTCGAACTCTAACGGGGTGAAATAGATTTCTAAAATTTGTACGGAGAAAACATTCTAGCCAACCATTGGTCCTAGAAACATTGAAATGGACGGAAATTATTCATTATGTAATGTAAGTAGTCACCAAGGACGGATTTTTCCAAATTCAACCCCTAAAGAGGTGAAATGTTGGTTAAAGTTTTGTATGAAGAAGAACCTCACAGCATCAACTACTTGTCCTAGAAACGTGACGTTAGGAGGTAACATTCCCTTTGTAATGTAGGCAGACACTAAGGAGAGATTTGTTTTTAAATTCAACCCCCCAATGGTGTGAATTAAGAGTTTACCGTTTGTATGGAGAAAAGGTTCAACCTCAACCATGGGTCCCAAGAANCCTAAACAATTGGTCCAAGAAACATTAAATTTTGAGTAAATATTCGTTATTTAATGTACGCAGCCAATAAATTGGGAACTTAAAAATTTCGAACTCTAACGGGGTGAAATAGATTTCTAAAATTTGTACGGAGAAAACAAGCAAGCCAACCATTGGTCCTAGAAACATTGAAATGGACGGAAATTATTCATTATGTAATGTAAGCAGTCACCAAGGACGGATTTTTCCAAATTCAACCCCTAAAGAGGTGAAATGTTGGTTAAAGTTTTGTATGAAGAAGAACCTCACAGCATCAACTACTTGTCCTAGAAACGTGACGTTAGGAGGTAACATTCCCTTTGTAATGTAGGCAGACACTAAGGAGAGATTTGTTTTTAAATTCAACCCCCCAATGGTGTGAATTAAGAGTTTACAGTTTGTATGGATAAAAGGTTCAGCCTCAACCATGGGTCCCAAGAAAATTAAATTGGGAATAAATATTCATTATGTAATTGAGGCAGTCACTGAGGACGGATTTTTCAAAATTGAACCCCTAAAAAGGTGAAATGGAGATTCAAGTTTTGTATGGAGAAGAAAATGCCCAGTCTCAACTGTTGGACCTGTAAACATGATATTTGGAGGAAACATTCATTATTTAATGTAGGCAGCCACTAAGGAGTAATTTTTCAAAATTCAACCCCTAATGGGGGAAACTGGGGTTTCAAATTTGGATAGAAAAAAAGATCAGTTTCAACCGTTGCATTGGTCCTCGAAACATACAATTTTGAGGAAACTTTCATTATCTAATGTAGACAGACTCTTGGGAGGAATTTTTTTAAATTCAACCCCTAAAGTGCTAAGTGGGGATTCAAGTTTTGCAGGGAGAAAAAGCCTAGTCTTAGCCATTGGTCCTAGAAACATGACATTTAGTGCCACTAAGGGGGAATTTTTTTAAATTGAACTTTTGAAGGGATAAAATGTGGGTTAAATTCAGTATGGAAAGAAAATTCAAGATAGTCCTTTTAAATGTAAAGTTCGGGAAATGACTATAAACGTAATTAATTAAACACATGGTTAAAAGTTTTTTAGGCTTAGAAAAATTTTATTGGCCCATAAAAAATTAACTGAAATGAATGATGAATAAAATGGAAAGCGAAATAAAATGAGTCAGCTGCACACATATAAAATTGCGCTGAAGAGATTGCCGAGCAATTGTGTAGAAGTATTTCGGTATTCCGTACTACGTGAACACACACATTATCGCGAAGGAGCATAGTACACTCAGATGAGATATCTCACCTCGTGTGTTGGACTGCCCCACAGCAGCTTCTTTCAGTGCTCTGAAAAACATATTATGCAATGAAAGCTGCACAACCACCTTTTACAAGCGCCATCAAAAAAATTTTCCCGTAACTTCTTTAACTTTTCCGAACCATTTTAATTTATGGCACAGAGTTTTACGAAAATGTAATTTGACGATTGTTGTATCATAGCTGATACCACAGAGAATTAGACGAATAATTTGTGTTTGGCTTTATACTATATGAACAGCTCACATCTCTGAACAATAGTACATTTTCTGTATCAGTTACTTACAGGGAAGTTCTTTCGGCACAAATCATTGTAGTTTGGACTACCGCCATTGTAACCTCCTTGTTTGACATTTAAATGCACATTGCGGTGGCCAATGTAGCACTTGAGCAAGGTCGCAATATATTTTAATATCGCATTTCCTTAATAAACAATATAATAAACCTGCTCTGAGTGGGTATATCCCCGAGAAAAGAACTATAAATGACTCATAACTCGTTAGTGTCATTTTGATGAGAAATTACAAGCGAAGACGCAAGACAAGACTTCATTAAAAAATAATTCCATCTGAGGAAATTTTGTACCACATTTATGGATTAAGTAAAAATATATGTGCCTGATACTTGTTATACAAACGTATACATTTTTGGGGGCATTTTTTTTTTAATTGTAAGATGACTTTAGTTACTGCTAACTCAATTCATAGACCAAAATAGACAGTTCAGTACACCAATATTGATTTAAATTGTTTTAACGATTTTAAGATATAACACAAAACATTTTTTAAAAGACCAACTTTTTGAAAAGAAGCACCCGGCGTGATTTCAAATGATAAATTAATGAAACATTTCTAAAGTGAACCGTGTTTTGTTAATTTCGATCCGCAGGAACAAAGGTTTTCAAGAAGACATCCATAAAGACAAGCAGAAGGGAAGGTGGCCATATGAATATGAGATATCCTCCAAAAATTGGGCACAATATGCTCTGAAACTAATCAAGAAATAGTACCATGGTTCCTTCAGACATCGCGCATATTAGAAGTACTGTTTGGTCGTTCTTGAAGATAGACGAATTCGTCCTGTTCAGATTAATATATCTGAAGATATTTCACTACATTATTACGAAATTCCGATAGAAAACGACATAGAACATCACTTCATCGTTTCCCTGTTTCATATTACAATGTTACTACCTTAAGTACAATTGTTGCACGCTGCTCAAAAGCATGTCACTATTGCGCCTTGCACGTAGAGGCGATCCTGTGTTGGCTGTAGTCGACCTTGTCACTACACCGTTCTCTGCTTTCCTAACGAGAACAAACCTTACTAAGCGGAGTCTTACATGACTGAGCGACTGTAGAAAACACGTTTCACAAATTATTTATTATTGTCTTCAAAATTAACTACTTTAAGTCGGGTAGCTGATCTGTAGGACGAGTTACAAAGAATTACTTTCCTACAAGAACAGGGATCCATTCCAGTCACGTAGATGCACCTAGTGTACATCCTGAGATGTCCCACAGATCCAGTCAACATACATTACACGCATCTATAAACTGAAGAAGAGGCGGACTTGTGCACATCTTCATCTTGTGTCCGTGACACTGGACCACGTGTCTGCTGCAAAACTGTCCACACACGTTATCAACCACTGGTGGACATGTTAAACCGTGGCTAGTTTTCCAGCAGGCGGTTTATTAGTTTACAAAAATTGAACTTATTTCGCATTAGTCCTAGTTGCAAACTCTACTCGATTGAAGCATTTTTACTCGAATTTTAAATTAGGTTATCAAATCAAAAGAAGCGTAGTAAACTAGCTCTTAAGCATCACAATTTAGACAGATAAAAGGAAAAAAAATCCGCTATGTTCCTCGATTAAGTAGTTTGTTAGTTCGCAACTGACGTGTAGAGCGCAACATTTTTGCACGTTACACTGCGAACAAACAGCTTGGAAAATAGTGGTTAAAATATTTCCGCTAAGAAGTTTTAATGTTGTATCAAATTTACTGTTTGGTTAAAATATATCTTCATTTTTTGAAAAGCTGTTGTATATTTTTTATTACTAGGCTGATATTTAAAATTAATTATAATGGAGTCCTGTGTCGACGCTTTTCATAATTACCAGCAGCTACCTGCAATATTTGAAATCATTGGCTACTGTGAAACATTTGCAATACTTGGTACGCCAGATGCAGTCAGAAGACATACGGATACACTCTCGATGTATTAAGATTACATTTAACTTTCAGGGAAACTGTGATTTATTTAGGGCAAACTAGACTGTTTACTAGGTTACGAATCACTGTGCACACGTCTGCATTTGCATTTCAGTTTCTGACTGGCGTCTCCATGAGAAGCTGCTTCGCAATCTCAACTACCAGATGTCTGTGTTTCCTCTGTGTAAATCTCAGCCCTGATAAAAACATGTCTCGTAAAGAAATGCGGGCAACAGACTATAACGTTTTGCCACATACCTTGATAAAACTTTTTTTTTGCTATTTTCTACCACGTCAATAAACAAAAACTGGCATTGTGAGTATTTTCTGAATTTTTGAAGCAATTAAAAAAATTCTTTCATCATAAGCAAAATTACTGATATTTGAACTAATACAGTGGGCTTAGGGACCGTGATTATGTGAATATATCTAAGCATGCGTTTCTGCGAGAATGTGTTAGTTATATTGAACTAAAATATTCTACCATATACCGTCTCTACTCCACGCCACAGCTATGTATAAAATATCTTTGACTGGAAATCGCGTCACCCACGCAACCTCTCAAGATCACGACTGAGAAATTATTTGGAGTGGGGGAGGGGGGGAGGGAGACGCAAGGCAGTTTGCAGTCGATAACATCCTGGCTTCTTTACAGTCAGGAGGAAATAAACAGTCTATATAAGTAGGCCTCTCGCAACTTCCACAGTTCCCTGAGTGCCACGGACGGAAGAAGGAAAAAAAAAAAATAAAAAATAAAATAAAATGAAGGGGAGTCGAGAAAAGAGGTAGAAACTTGCTTTTAAAGAGAAACCCATTTTTCGCTTGGTAAGTTTTGATACGCATTAGTTCGGAGAAGAGAAAGGATTTAAAGCAGACGATCGAACTTCGGTCGATTGAACTTTCAACTTGTCCACGTTTATTTCCGTTTAGATTTTCCGTGGAAACTCGGAGTTGCCAGAGAGAAGTCTTAGAAATGTCCAGACTCATGCATTCTCGCCAAGAAACTCTAAGTTTGTTGATGCTTTGCGTTCGGTTACTTTTGTATTTCGAGGAAAACATTGCACTTGAGAGTAACATTGCGGAGTTAAGATACCCCGGTATCCTGCAACTTTTCAGCATACTTATCTTGGATAGATTATGTGTTCCATTTGTTTGCTTCTTGGCACTTTTAATCAAACCTATCGTAAAAATACAAAGTTTTAAAACAGCAATCATTGAGTTTGTGGTACCATATTAAGGTAAGATTTAATTTTAAACACTCTTAACGTTTAATACCACATTAAAATCTGCAAAATTTAAAACTTAAAGTTTTTGAAAGTAACGGTTTAACTGCACTTCTATTGTGAATATCGTTAGCAAATTTATATGAATTTTAACTTATACGTAATACAAGTAGAAGGATTATGGGGACTTTGGCATATTGGGACCTGGGACCGAAGCGTTGTAGCTGTTCGTGCTACGTCAATCTGGTCGGCCGGCGGCCATCTCTGACCCGACTGACATTGACCCTCACCATCACGCCGGTGACCTTTCACCTTGAAAACCTAGGAAATCCTAAATTATTAAAAAAAACCAGTAAACTTTCCAAAAACTTTATAAAAAATGATATAAAATATAAGTAAAAAAATTGTTGAAAATTGTTTTTAAAATATTAAAAAATTAAACACTTAAATTTTCGAATGTCTTCCACATCCCTCTCTAACCATACTCATTCCACCATCTTGGTAGGTGCAGTCCACCATCTTGGGTGACATCACAGCTACCGCCCACCATTTTGGTGGGTACAGTCCACAATCTTGGCCGGTGCAGTCTGCCATATTGGTAGGTGTCACAGCCACCGACTGCCATTCTCTATTTTTTCATGTGTCGCTTATTTATAAAATACTGGAGTCTGTCTCTCAACTTCGTTCGACCACCATATTGGATTGCATATGTTTTCATCACCTAGGTGGCTCTATTGTATTAATTTACCCACCAGGTGAGTTGTCGATTTAGCCACAAGACGGCAGCCATATCTGATTATGTTTTTTTTAAAATACAGGTTGTGCTGTCGGCACCTTCCCGCTAAGATTCTATTTTCAACAAATAGTTGGTGTTAATTTCTTGATTTCACTGCCAGGCTAGCTGCCGGTACCCGCTCGTTCTGACGATTTAGCAGCAGAAAGAGCTGTCAGCACTCATATTTATAGTCCTAGGAAAATCTGTAATTTTTTATTTCTATTTTTAAAATAAATTATTTTCCTAATCAGCGGTATACCTACAAGCGTAAATTATTTAATCGATATCTGTTTTTGTATTAAGATTTTTAATTAAGACCTACCGAAAACCTTTTTCGCTTTAATGCTAATTAAATTACCATTGAAATTGAGTATTTATTCCGTTACCTCTCACCCCACCACTTTAGTCCTACCAATTATTTACCATCGCTTAATCCCTCGTCACTCCCGCTCTTGTTATTAGCATTTTCCGCAAGAGAATGCTAGTGTGGGGAAATCATTTCATGGAAACAATGTCGACCCTCGGCACAGTTTCTCGTCCAATGCCAGAGGTGACAGATCGCTCTCTCACCCTTCGTTTTTTAGAATTCTGACTGGTAAGTTCAGATATTTAATTCCATCACGTCACAGGATATTATCAAGCATGCACGTAATACGCATATATATATTCCCGCGAAATTAAAAATTTTCTCAAATTTGGAGTATCGGTTAGGGACAGCTAGTCTCTGGAGGAATATGGAACCTCATTAATTGAGGTAATAGAACTTAGTTTTTTTTTTTATTTATAAACTTACCATCGATATAATTTAAATGACGTTACCTCAGTTTCAGTTCCGCTACACTAACATTACATTTTCATTCGCCAAATGTGCTCGAAGACACAAGAAGTATGGATACTCGAATAATGCAGATAGAGTGGCGTATAAGTGGGGAAACTGTGGCATGGCATTTGCTAGGCGCGATAATTTGCAGAAACATGCAAAAAACCCGTGTAGCTGTTGGGCCTCCACCTGCCAAAATCCGTCGTGTAGTCTCCTTCACCGCAGCGAACGAGTGTACTTCCCACAAAACCAAGGGTTCAGGATGTGTACCCACCATCGTGCCACCGACCATCACGACCAAGAATTGCGGCAGGGTCTGGGTTGGTAAATGACAATGCTTTCGTGGAACTCCAAACTGCACTCCAACACAGTATTAATACCTATGCCTCCACAACGAGAGCGGGTATTTGAAGGATGTTTGCCCGTTTGTAGCTCGAATGGGGCAAAACATCGCATTTGGCTCGCCACTATAAACACGCCACCAATAAAATTTAATGTGTGGCTTGAACGCAAATGTGCAAAACCAACCCCATTTAACGAAAGGAAGGTATTGGAATTGAAAGGCAAGGTATCGAAAATACTGTAAAACCTCGTACTGTAAATAAACGTGACAAGAAAGAAGCATACGAACAGCGTGTTTAGGAGTAAATATAAACCAATCACAGAGAGCCCTTTCCCCTCTAAACAACATGCTTTCCCCTCTAAACAACATGCTTTCCCCTCTTAACAACATGCTTCCCCCCCCCCAAAGCAGAAGATTTGTTTCAAATTCATGTCGGATAAAATAATGTGCCATTTACGGAGGCGTTATGCAGCTTTCTATAAAGTTATCGTCATTAAGAAAATTTAAAAAAAAGAGTTACAATTACTTGGCTACCCCCGCGAAATGCGATATACACAGGAAAGTAGCCCGTGAAATCCAAATAATCAAGGCATAGACACTCATCATTTAAATAAATCCCTCACACGTTTAAAGTCAGTGCATTAGAAAATTTAGGCAGTGAGAAAAAAATACTCATATGGTTACTCCAAGTGCGGCGATTATTCTAGCACCCATTATCAGC
>NQII01012252.1:0-17087 GCA_002778355.1 Clitarchus hookeri
CTCATTCTGGTGCCTGTCCCTAAATTTAGTAGGGGCAACGTATATCCCGCCCCTTCTATTTCTTACACTACCGCCAATCAATGAATTTTCATGAACATTGCTCTAAAACTAAGGTATAGAATTTCATAATCGCTAGTGTTCTCTTTCGCTATTACACGTCCAAAAAATTTTATAACAGATGCATACAACTCAAAACTCTGCTGTTAATGCCTATTCTCTACAGAATCATTCGTACTTATTCAATGACATTTACTATGATGTTTGGCGCTTGGCAGTCATGAGTATCAATAACTACACAACACAGTCTACTGAAGGGAACTCAAATCATTTACAATATCACAGGATGTGAAGGGATTACAAGTACTCACCTGTTAGAAGCTCAAACATGAGCACGCCCAGGGACCAATAATCTGCGCTAATGTCATGACCTCTGTTCAGGATAACTTCGGGTGCGACATACTCCGGCGTCCCACAAAACGTCCATGTCTTGCGACCATGCTGTAAAATAAAATAATTCTCGTATCTGTAAATTGTACGGAACCCAAAAAAAGTGAGAACACAGATGCAAACATATCAACAAAATCCATACAGTTTCTAGTCAGCAATAAAATGGGAGTCTCTGTAAAGTATGTTCGCAACACCGGTATCAATATGCTTTTCAAGAAGTTCACACACAATTCTGACTATACAGCAAAAAAATGGTCAATAGTCAGTCAAAAACTATCAACATGAATGGCATTGTTTGTGTTCTCTGAAATACCCTCACATTACATAAAACTTGTGAATGAGAATTTAGTCTTTACACCCAGAAGTCAAACAATTTTTAATTATCACTCTGATGCAGTCAACTGTTAAATATCAATGTCATGTAAAAAAATAAAATAAACATTGAAAAAAATTAGAAAAATTATTATTACCTGCAGTTTTTTTGCAAAACCAAAATCCACCAGCTTGACATAACCTTTGATGTCAAGTAGCAGGTTTTCTGGTTTAAGGTCACGGTAAATTATGTTACGACTATGTAAATAGTCAAATGCTTCCACCACACAGGCTGTGTAGAAACGTGTTGTGCTGTCATCAAAATGGCCTTTGTCCCTGGAAGAAAGAACAAAAATCAAAATGAGACTGCAGTTAACTACATCTATCCCATTTTCATACTTTTCTCACAAAGCAAACATTTTGTTTATTATCAGTTACAATGTACCTCGTGTGAATACAGATGCTTATTACGCACTCAATAACACAGAAGTAATAGGCAAGTGGTGCGATCAACAGATAAAATATTGTTGTTTTGTAACTAAAATCCAATGCAAAAAGCGATTTTGAAGTCTGAAGCAGAATGCAGTTACAGCTGCTACAAATAATTAAGACAAATAAATACTTAAAACAGACTATCGCTTCTGTAACCCTTAAGTTAAAAAAAAAAGTGAGTATCATAATTTTCTTTTTAATTCCAGCAAGCTCTTTTAATAACTAATGATTCCATTAGCAGCAGCAGATGTGACATGACACAAGAACGCACCTCAGAATAGTCCAGAGCTCGCCCCCGAGGCACGACTCCATTAGCATGTACAGGTACTTGCGGTCCTTGAACGTCTTGTAGAGCTTCACTATGAACTCGCAGTTTGCTTCGCCCATTATCTCCTTCTCGGACATGATGTGCTGCTGCTGCCTCGTCTCCACAATCTGCAAGCAGCACGCCACAACAGTTACTTTACTGCCACCACATTCCATGTCTCACTCACCAGAAATTATCCACAACGTACTACTTTTAAACACGCTGTATTTTTAATGGTACTGGCGGTTTTCACCTTAGAAAAAAGGAGGGATATAGATGTGCAAATCTCACAATAATAAATGAAACCAAATACACAAGCGATACCTAGTGGCTGGGCCACAAATCTACTGTGGGTATCAATGCGCAAGCTACTTTTTTCATGGAATCGACTATACAATACTGACATGACTGACCCACCGACAATCACTATTCTCAACTGTTCATCGTTTGTTGTGTGATGCTGGTGTCTATTCTTTTTAGATATCAACTGTATGTCTTGTCGCAAGAGATCAGGATTATAATACTTTGACCATCTTCACAAGCCGATGCAAAACATGTTCTCGTTTTACAATGAATTAAAAAATTTCACATATGCAAGAAAATGATATACAAAACTAACAAATATATAAATAAAACCAAGAGATATTTAGACATTCTACACAATACCAGCTGGAAATAGAAACCCACGCAGTAGTAACATGCTTGGCAGTCATTACAAATATTTGATTGTAGCCAAGAAATACTAATAGTACTGTGATCTTGTTGAACGTGTTTAAAATTACAGAACAACACTGATTATCCATCACCTGTTTAACTGACAACTTCTATTAACCATCAGCCCCAAAGAGCAAAAACTAACTTGATCTTTTCATTAATATTAACTCAGACATATTTTGATGAACCTTTTATCATAAATACTATATGAATGTACTGTGTTCTATTTTCTTGCAACACCATGTTGACGCGGTCTGGATGGAGGACACTTCAGAAATACAGCGGACATTCAAAACTGGGTGATGAGAGTTCCAATGAACAGCAATTAAATAAAGTCTGGAAACCTGAATAGACGAGAATAAAACGGATGATTGTGAGTGCCAAGTTGTCTAGATAGCTCGGACAAGTATGAGACTCTACGTTTCTCAGGAGTCGTGGGCTGTACGACCATGTGGTGGAGTCCCCTCTCGCGCACCTCAATTTCACTATTATGCATGCGGTAGCACTGTTGGGTGTCTGGACTCCCCATTACACCCCTGCGATATACAAATGCAAAAACTCTGCATGATGTAGGTTCACCAGAGTGGGCCAGGTTCCAACACTAACATGTTACTTGGAAAAAAAACCATCAGAGTAAGTTCAAGAAACTGAGTTGTGTTGAGAAAACACATACAGTTACAGAACACGCAGTTCGCAAAACGATTGAACGGACCTGCCACTAAAGGCTGCCAGTGGCCGACGCGGAACAGAAGAGCCTGAACGGCAGATGAAGAAAATTAAGTACATTAAAGTTCCGGGGCCGCAAGTCAATGGAATAGACAAGAGGTTCAGAGTACTTATGCTATCGATATGCTATGATGAGTTGAGGAAGTTGACGTTCCCCTGTGACACGACATGCGTGCAGACACATAAGGTCGGTTGAATCAGAGTTCCTGGCTGGCGGATCCTCATGGCCGAGTTGGCCACGAGAGCGCGCCAATTCCCGTTACGGAAATTTTAATAATAAAAATGTAAAAACTGGATTGTACATAAATCTGGGCTGTATTTAGAACATAGCCTGGATGGCTTTGGAGCTGCCTTTTGCTTCTAGGTTTCAAAATAAATCACGAAAATAGCACTGACACAAAAACACTTCAAGAAACTTACGGTAAAGGCTTTCTACAACAAACAAAGTATACAGGAACACTTCAATTAAAATAAGCCAAGACATAGACCCTTTTGCATATATTAATTAGTTACGTTGATGTCGGCCATGCCTCCTCTCCCTTTTGACACACTCTCCCCGCACAGCCTGCACACTCGACCATGACGACATAAACCACCAGGTCTGCACCACAACCCAGCGTGTCCTACCGTGTGCGTACTATCCTTGCCAACCCCCAAAGTCAGTTCAGTGATGCGAGTTACTACAAGGGGCGGCATTGTAGAACATCAGTGCAAGTGCTAAGTTAGAGTGGGCAATAAATCAAACTAGTGGTCAAGTTGCTACGCACATGGAGGTAATGTCAGAGCAGGCACCCTCGTGCGGTGAGGGACGTGTGTCACACGCACACGTGGTCACCCCACATAGTGCATCTCGATGGCAATACCCATTTAAATTAGAAGCTCAACCAGGAACGTGGTCTATTTTTACAAGGATTAATTATGTATTTCGTGTAATTTATAGAGTTGTTGTTTTGAACAGATGAACCAGGGGAGAAACCCTGCCAACGTGACAACATAATATTCTCATGTGTACCAGTAGCACATTTCTCAGTGTAATCTCAGGGTTAATTAGTGTTCATGTCAATGTTAATT
Source organism: Clitarchus hookeri (assembly GCA_002778355.1). Lineage (NCBI taxonomy): Eukaryota > Metazoa > Arthropoda > Insecta > Phasmatodea > Phasmatidae > Clitarchus > Clitarchus hookeri. Next base: position 4,070 of record NQII01012252.1, read on the forward strand.
AATTGCTCTCAGCACAAAAGCATCACAAAGAGTGTATTTCATGTAACTGTATCATTTGCTTGTTTGTAAAACTTATCCATATCATCAAAGGATTTTGTTTTGGCGGGCGGCGTTGACAAGGTCAACGCCGTGGCGCCACTGCCTCGGCCAGTTGGTCTTAGCGGGGAACAGAGGTTGCATGCGTTTTGTTGCCTGGGACCTTCATCATTTTCTGAGTCACCATTCAATGCCATAGTTTAATTATTTAACATACTGGAACTTCGCTAATGAATTTGCCGCTCCGGACACGCATCTCACTGGTACAATTGCAACCTGACTTGTCTTCAATCTTCATAATTGTACGTCGTCCAAGAGACATTTTGCTAGCATAAGTCGGCGAGTGCGGGGCCTAAGCCGCAAGTGCAGTAGTCTGTGCCATTCATCAATAATCACCTGGAGTATACGCAAGTATTAAATGACATTGTGTGTGTACTTTATTTCCAGTAGGGTACCTTGTACACCTAGAAGCCGCTTCACAGCGAACTTTGGGAGGGCAGCCTGAATCCATCCGGTAACAGTGTTTTCTCGGGGTTATCATATTGTGTGTTTATCCCAGGACGTCATGGCAAACTGGGCGCATCACGGCAATAAGTGCAGTATCTTCACGAGTATTCTCGGGGTTATCCCACACCCTGTCTGAGTTACCGCACTGGCATCTTACCAGCCGAAATAGGTCAGCAACTACAACTGCCAGGGTTCAGGGTTTCGCTCGCCCGTCGACCAGGCCCTGATAGTCTCATACTAATCCAAGCCATTAATTGATAAGCTAGGGTCCTTACGGACATTATCACCGGCAACACCGTCATGCACGTACTCATTACGTCTCTGGTAATATCCCAGGTAAAGGAAATACTGACTCAGTTAGCAAACCATCTGATCCTGTAACCCGCTGGCGGCATTATTTGTGCTATGTGTAGCATGGGAACTGAATACATAACCTTATTTTAGGTTCTGGTAATAAAAATTTGTTACCCGCCCGTGTGTTTCAAGAAAATTTCTGTACTAATATAATATACCTGCCATATTAAATGTTCCCAGAAATACACATTTCGACCAATTTGGACTGCATATGTTAGTTTAATTGTAGTATTATTTTATGAGTTTTGCTGGCTGGAATTTAGCATTTTTTGCAACTTGTTAGCAGTGGCAAATGTACAAATCACAGATACGCCAAGGCAAATAAATACATGATGTTTCAAACCTGCAGGAAAAACAAAGTTGTGATATACACATACATATAGGTTTATATACATAGGTTTATAGGACTCTGTGACAAGAAGTTGGCTAATTAGCACAAGTCTTCTGCAATACTTAAATCTACACATAATTACTAAAACTGCTACTGGATAAACACTGATAATTAAGTAGGAGCCTATTTGGCTTGTTATCTTTACGTTAAACATTGAAACCAAAAAGACACATGGTCACTAGAACAACAGCTCGTAACGTGTCACTTTAATGAGTTTCACTGAGATAGCATTTACTTGTTGGTTTCTTTAATACAACAAATTTTAAAAATAACAATTCCTTGGTTTGAGGCACTAGGGTTAAGTTTACTCTTAGCACTGCATAGCCATTGTGTTGACTCATGCGGTGGCTAATGGATCCAGATCATAGAATCCGTTCAGACCCGTCCGCGCATACAGCGCACAGGTCACACAGTGGTGCCGTGACAGTGGTCGGAGAAGACTGTGCGGCACGTGGTCCACGTCAATGATATTTTATAATGGAGTTCATTGCATTAATTAAAAGGCTCTACGTTAAATTTACATTTTCATGTAATATGCTGAGGCCTTTGGTGCATAGTCATGGGAAATTGGAGGTAGAGACTTGGGTTATGTATTTCTGTTGTCCATCTATTCACTCATCTGTCACAGTGATGGTTCCAACCTTGATGGATAATCAGTGTTCTACTGTACTTCAAGAAGAAAGCAACAGACATATCTACATCAGTAGCTCCATCATGGTTGTCACTTGAAACTGTACTATATATATTACATTCCATTAAATATGTTGTTAACACTTGATCATTGTTCTGCCATTACTGATTATCCTTAGGTCTTTCCTGATGGCAGTTTAGTTTACCACACTTGTGGAATACATTAATCGTGTTCTTTATTATATCAAATTAGAAGGAAAGCTAATTGAAAATATAATGACTACACCATGGTAAGCTCTGTTAATTTAAATGACAATTTTTTTTATCACTGCTAAAAATATTAAGATTACACCTAATGTTTGAATTCAACATTTCTGCAATACAGCCAACAGTATTCTTCAGCAATATCTGTTCTATTTGACAATGTACACTTTTTGCCGTCCAATGAGAGCACTTTGATCAACAGTACGCACCAACTACAAAACTGGGCAAGCCTACAGATGTCCATGAAGCCAGCTGAGAACTGTTAAATATTATGTTGTAAATCACACATTTTTTATAGGAATGTTGTTAGTGCTATAGTGTACCAAATACCAAAATTATTTAAATGCACAATAAGTCATAGCACAGTTACAAACCAGCGGTCACCATACTGACCTGCTTGTATCAACAACCAATCTGATAATAAACACATTTGGATCTATTACTAGCACTAGATTACAGCAATGTATACTGCCCAATCAGAACAAAGTAAGGTTTTAATATCATGTCTTTGGTTGTTAGTGTGATATAATTATGTAAATTTAAAAACAATTGGTTCAAAACTAACAAGTTAACTTACTACAGTTCTAAATTAAAAATCAAACAATAAAAAAATTAGTGTTTTAATTATTTTACATGTTATGTTGGTATGATTGGACTGGGTCCATTGCCATAGTCAGCAATGGACACAGTCCAATCATACCAACATAATAATGTGAACTCACCATTGCCATTAAACTTAATTTATATACATGAATGTCAGTTCTTACTACTACTGTTGCAAAGCAATATTGAGCATTCAAAATGAAAATACGGTTATAAAGAGAGATTGAGTGAAATTCTAAATATCCACAACTGGCATTATTTACATCCCTATTTTGTTATTACTTACACATGTGATCTAAGCTGTTTTGTATGCCTTTGGCCTGACTCCACTCCCATGTAATGAAGTGAAACTGCTGTGAACTATGGTTATAATTTTAGTGCTGTACTTCCATGGGCAGTGAACTAAATGAAACCAGACATTAGGAGAAAATGAGTGTGTAATTGCGAGGGAGCATTACCTGACTCTTCTTCATCTGCTTGAGAGCGAAGGAGCGCAGTGGGTCGCCGGCTATCTGCACCAGCTCCACCCTGCCGAAACCTCCCACGCCGAGCGTCGCCAGGATACGCAGGTCCGTCAGCTTCACGTCCCGGAACTCATCATTTATCCTGCTGCACACATCGCGATCACACGCCGTCAAACACTCGCGCAGAAACACGCACAACACACAGCCAATTAAAAACATCCATCTCAAAGTTAACATTTCTAGATAACACTGCAATGTGTAATTCATGGTAAATTAGCAGCCTCCTACTTGAAACTTGTTCTTGCAGTTGGTTGCGAATCTTTCAAAGTATGCTTTGCTGTATGAAAATTTGACAGAAATGGGTATTAAAATGAAAAAAGAAATGGTATAGCCATGTATAACCTTACCTCAACAATTACAATATTTACTATGCACAAAAAACATGCAGAGAAGCATGTATAATTTTTAATTTTGGTCTACAAACATTTACTTAAGTAGGGCCTAAATGTTTAAATGTCATATATAAATTAAATCCAAATACATTACATTTCAACAGAATTTCAACACAAATGGTATAATATGACACATTTTTATAATTTGTAACACAAAGCACATTCTACCATCAAGGGAGTGTTCCACAGTTATATAAAATTTACAAGAGATATCTTTACATGTTTGTAAGGTGCAACTAAATCTGCATCTTGTGTTTTCAAATATTGGTACCAAAGAAAACTTACCGGGCTATGATGTTGTCCTACATGAATGCATGGAACATGGTCAAAATTAGAAGTAAATAACAAAAGCATAGAACTTTACAACCAACATTAATGAAATGGTTGTTTTCTTTGACAAAGTGAATGGTTTCATTATATTAGTTTTTATTTTTACAGAAACATTTTTTTGGAACAAGAAACATTATTTCAATACAAATTAACATATTATAATAACTAAATAAAAATCAAATTTTTCTTGGTGTTTCAAGTTGCCCAGTACTGTGATTAGTATAACGTAATTACACACATGCAGTTAATTGATACTGGTAGGTAACTGATTTAATTTTAAATTTGACAAGAGGAAATGACAACGGAGTAAAGGGATTGAGCTTTAACGTTTCCACATCACAAACACACACAGTTCAAACTCACCTCCTCCTCTCGATGCCTTCATCCTTGTATCTGGTCCGTATCTCGTCCAGACTGGAGATCAACTGGTTGAACGTCTCGCGATCTATCACCAGGCAAGACACTCCTTCAGGGTCGTCTGCTATGATGTTCGCTGTCCGCAAGTCATCTCTGAAGGAAATGCATTTACTGGTTATCAAAACAAACAGTTCACGCCTACCTCCCTTCACTTTAAATAATCTTAAACCACACATTTTATGCTACGCAAATCTTAGTGCTACAATTACGTACCTACGGTATGTAGTCGCAGCACATGATACTGATTTATGCTCTACATATTTCAGAAATAAACCGATTAATACTGCAGTTAACAAATAAACTTTAGAAAAAAAAACAGAAATTAAAAAAAAAAACATTTACAAATATTTAAGTACGGAACATACCCCTGCAGAGCCTTCTCGCCAAAGAAGTCTCCTTTATGAAGGGTGCGGATGTATTTCTCTTCAACAGTGTTGGGCTGCTTGATTGATACCTTGACCTACAAAACAAAGGCATTCAGAAATACAGTAAGTTTAAATGAAAGAAAAATGTTTGCCTGCACAGATGAGCTGCATACAATCAAAATTCAAAAACTAATTAATTAAAAAAATTAATTCAGTGTCACAGTAAAAGTTGTTTTAATATTAAAAAATTACTGAACTTTGCAATTTGTCAGAGCTATTGTAATATATTTTATAAATTCATTCACTACCTAGTTATTACACACAGAACCATCGACATTAGTAGTCCAACAAATTTCATATTATGTTTTCATGAACTATAAAACATTTTATTAGAAGTAGCTTATGTACATAGACAACAAAATGTATCGAGTAATGTGTTTTACAACCATTACCATAATTTTTTTACACAACATTTCATATTAGAAGACTAAATTTTGACAGGCAAATGTGGCCAACCTACACACTAGGTAAACAGTAAATGCTCTCGTTTGCAAAGTATTACATTAGCTAATGAGTTGTTGCAGGTTATATGTTGTTATGTTGGTGATATTGATGATTATGGAAGAAAATAGTACTATAACTAAACGTTGTAATTCAAAACTTAAATTTTACTTGCAACATATATATGGTTTAAATTATGATTTTAAAGTAATGTACAATTTTGTTGGATTTTAGCGAATCGGCTTAAAAATATGTTTAGCATATATAGTGGAGCATGCGTACAGTTACAATCAGTGAAACCTTTCCAGCTTTGTGAACGCCATTGTGCGTGTGATATTTTTTGTCACATTTATGCGAGTACCTTACTGATGTTATCGGAATATTTTATCTGTAGTAAATTTTTTTTTTACTTTGATCAAACACAGATGGTTGAACAGGTGCCTCTATAGTGTGTTTTCTTGCGTGAAATGTAATATTATCGACATGCGAATGGCTTGATCCACCATTTTCGGTACCGTCATGAAGCACCAACGTTTTTTTTCGTTCCACATTTTATTATTTTCAAGAAACCAGTGAGGTTTCGTATTTACTGAATGATTCTGCAAATTCTTCGTATCAGTGGCACACAAATGTGTCCAAGGACTGCCATAGAACAACACGTGTTCAGGAGTTGCAAACAGGAATTACAAACTGTAAGTCAGTTATTTCTGTAAATAATGTATTTTGAAACTGTTATTAGAATGTTTGAAGTGTACGCTGTCTAGAAAATCACAATTTTAATGCTGTTTCGTAGTTTAAAAATAACATTTTTTTTATATGGAAAATCCGAGAGTAAAGTTAACTTCCCCAAAAATATTTACATACATACGGAATGTGTTTATTATTCGCATCAATATGAACAAAATATTTATCGCGTTTTGTACTTTAGGTGAGGTTAAAACTTAAAGGTTATAATAATTTGAATGTCACTTCCCTACGAACAAAATTTTACACTGGCCCATTAAAACAATATGCAATTCAAAATTATAGTCTAATAAGGAGAGCTGCAAAACAATGCCATCTCATGAAAGACGTTAAAGTCTTTTCCAACCCCATCCACCCGCAATAAAATAAACAGAGCCCCAACAGCGTAACTTGGCCATAACAAAAATAAAGTAAGTTGGAATGGTAACCTACATTGATCGTAGCATTTGTTCACACACATTGTTTTCTTCATAGACTGAACAGCTGTGGCGATGGATACATCGTGGCCGCGCTACATTTCTAGGATGTCAAAATTTAGTGAGCTTATATGATATGGAGTATATAGGTGTCAGCCATGATATGGAGTATATAGGTGTCAGCCATGATATGGAGTATATAGGTGTCAGCCATGATATGGAGTATATAGGTGTCAGCCATGATATGGAGTATATAGGTGTCAGCCATGATATGGAGTATATAGGTGTCAGCCATGATATGGAGTATATAGGTGTCAGCCATGATATGGAGTATATAGGTGTCAGCCATGATATGGAGTATATAGGTGTCAGCCATGATATGGAGTATATAGGTGTCAGCCATGATATGGAGTATATAGGTGTCAGCCATGATATGGAGTATATAGGTGTCAGCCATGATATGGAGTATATAGGTGTCAGCCATGATATGGAGTATATAGGTGTCAGCCATGATATGGAGTATATAGGTGTCAGCCATGATATGGAGTATATAGGTGTCAGCCATGATATGGAGTATATAGGTGTCAGCCGACCAGCATAACAGACTATGGCGGTGCTTGCCATCCATGGAAGTGTAGCTGAGTGGGATTTGCTTGCTCTCAACTGTATGACGTGGCCTGGCAAGAACGTCTACTGACATACAACCTCCAGCATTTGAACAGTGAGAGAGTGGGCATCTTCACGACAGTGACTAGCCAAGCGGCTAGTGGAAGACGCTAGGTGGGCATAGAACACAAATCGGAGGACTTCAGCAATGAATTGAGGAAAGTTACGTGACAAACACCTGCTTTGCGATACCAACTTTGTGTTCTTAGAAACGCAATCAATTAATAAATTACACGTTATCAGAAAATAATTGCTGTTAATGTCCTGATTATTTTTCTGGAAAGTTGTGACTCTCTTTCCAACACTGGCCTAAAAGTCTGCATTTTCTACATTTTATTCCACAAATATTAATAATGATCAAGCATCTTTGGGATGTTGCTGAACACACTACAATTTGAAAGGGATGTATAAATTCTGTAAAGAACAAAGTCTCATCCAATTACCAACATTTTATAAACTTCACGAGACAAATCATTAAATTAAATCAAATTCTGTTTTTTTTTTTATTTAAAAAATTTGAAGGGGACAAAATGAAAATCTTTTTATAGGAGTAACTCACCTTTCCTTTGCTAATAATGAAGAAAGTGTCACCTCTTGCACCTTGCCGGACTATATAGTCGCCCTCATTGTAGAAAGTCTGCAACATTAAAATGAACAATGTCCAATGTTAGTACATTTGTAAAAATATTACTTTCAAACTCTGCTGGAAGCATTCTAGTTCCAGAACAAATCTTGCTTCTTATCTATATTGTCTTACAACACATGCAACTGTCTGGGAAATAATAGTCTGTCTTTATTTTTAATTAATTTACCATTTTTTGAAATTTCTGCATATATAATTTGTTTAACTAAAGGAAACTTCAGATTTAATAGTCTCTATTTTAATAAACAACACCGAAATGAAAATAATTACAGTAAACTTATTGTGATTACCTAAAATCATTTCACATTTCTTAAAATTTGAATGCACAAAAAATCAGAAATGAGATTTTATAACATTATTTAAACCTGATTTGTTTAACTACTGTTATGCTGCTAGTTTAAACTATGTAATTTGAAATGAAAACAAATCTACAACACATTAAGTGTTAATTTAATAATTTGTGAGAAAATAAATAATAAGTAATTAGTAATTACTATGAGATAAGTTTAACGGGAAATTAGCATGGAAGGTATACAATACAATATTCATAGGTTTGTGAGCAAAAAAGTTGTTGGTCGAGTCTCTGTACTCAGCAGTAGCAGCCGCTAGGGGAATGTTCACAGAAGACAAATTCAAATCCCCGTAACAATTTGGCAAAATATGCAATTTATGGTTTGGATTCTGCCTTTTCCAGCCCTAGCTAGTAAACTTAAAAGGTTTCTGTAGCCTGCTTATAAAAAATATATATAAATTTATAAAAAAAATACATACACAATATTATAAAAATGTTAACACCCAAATAAAAAGTGATTTGTAACTGTAATCCCCAAAACACGGGAAAATATTAATTAACTCTGTAAATTTCACACTATTTAAGCAACAAATGTGACGTATTTGTATACAGGCATGTTTAAGGGTTACCTGTGTGACATGCAGACATAAAATCAACCCGTAGTTTTTAAATTCAATTATGTAGAAGTAAGTATGAACCTTGGGAAAAAAAAATCTGCTGTATGAAGCCACAGTCAGAGGCTGGAACACTGACAGTTATACAAAAAAATTGGGAAAGATGCATTTTAAATATCTGAAGTGTCAACCTAAGTCGGTGTATAAAAGCACTTCACAATTACATGTGTGATGCTTACCTCCTCTAATACATCTGAGATCTTGATTAGTGTTTCTTCAGGAAGGTCCTTGAAGATAGGTACACTGAAAAAAAAACAAACAAATATTTGTAATATCACATAAATTTACAAGTTGACCTTAAAATATTCTGATAGTTACTCACGTTCCTCTCACTACTTTTAAGACTCAAACTGACAAAACATAAAAATGGGTGGGAGAGGGGTACAAAATTTATACAAGTTTTACCATGGTATATTTTTATTATACATTAAGAAAATTGATAACGTGAAATCCAAGGTAAGTATAAGGACGCAGCTGGCAGAAATGTGCATGCAAAACTGTTCAAATTTTCATTCTGTACAGTTGTAAAACATAATGATAAAGGTATTGCTACAATCGGAAATCGCCAGTATCAAAATGGCGTCCTTGAAGGATAAAGTCATGAGTTGTTTTGTGGTTTCATGAAACAAAATCCGCTACTGTAGTTCAACGACACTTCAGAAGTTACGACTAGCGACGTTCACCATGTGTGAAAAGCACCAGAGGTTGGTACAGAAAGTCTGAAGATACTGGTAGCATTGGTGATGGACAAAGAACTGGTAGGGCTTGTTTACGTGAAGAGCTTGCTGATGCTATGCGGGAAGCTATCCTACACAAGTCCTCGGGAATCAACGCGTAGTGCGTCGAATGAACTGGGCATACCTCTGTGCACAGTTTTAAAAGTTTCGTACGGAGAGCTTGAGTTCTCTACGTAAAAAAAAGGTTAAATCGTGCAAGCCTTGACGCCAAACGACCGTTCTCAACGTGCAACTTTCGCTTTGGAGATGTTGCAACGACTTGATGAGGGCAGTGATTACCTACGACAACACGTCAATGAGGCAACCTTTCACATAATGGTTGCGAAAAATCATCACAACGTCCGCATCTGAGGGTCAGAGCAGGTGCATAACGTTGTAGAGAAAGAGACTAACAGCCCCAAAGTTAACGTGTGGTGCGGTCTTTTGCGCTGCAAGGTCATTGATCCCTTATTTTCTGCTAAACCCGCCGTTTCAGCAAACGATACCTGGACATGGAGTTTTACTGTATTTTGCATCTCAGTACGAACATTACCATCCATCGGTAAGTTTCCAACAAGATGGCGCACTGCCACACTGGGGTTAAGTTATCCGCGACTTCCTGGATGCCACGTTCCCAAACCAATGGACTGGCATGGATGGCACAATCAAATGGCCACCTTGTTCACTGGATCTTAGCCCCTGGACTTTTTTTATGGAGTCTGTTAAGGATGAATTGTATTCGATACCAGTTTCCTGGCGTTAATGTTCTGAGGAGATTGACAAGGTCAGCGTTAACGACGGAGAAGCAAGGCCTTATTACAGACAACTTGGGCAGAATTCTAGCAGAGCAACAAAAGGAAGACCATGTTGAAGTGGAACGATGTTGTTTGTTACTAGCGGTGTTTGTTCAATAAATCTTTGTGATCAGGAAAAACTATATGCTTACGCTTATCTTCCGACCAGTTAGTGTATTACTCTCTCAAACCGTGTCGGTGCGTGTACTTGCGTTGTATCAATGTAGCCTAATACTTACACATCTCAAGTTTAGGTCAAGTGAGAGGTGTTAAACATGTTTTTGGTATGCGCTCCTTCAGCGTATGCTGCGTCGATCCTGTACTTTCTCTGTACGCCCGAAAGCCAGTCTTGACCTGGCGTNTGTACTTTCTCTGTACGCCCGAAAGCCAGTCTTGACCTGGCGTAACCTCTAGCGGTTGCGCCATTGATGTACCGTGACCACCGGGAATCCGAACCCAAGAGACCCCGCCTCATGTAGGTCAAGACGCCGAGGGCGATGGCTGGCGTGTCTTTTGTTCGCCGCAAGTTGGGCGTGAAAACAGGCATTCGGGGTCAAACGTTCTGGCCGCTGTCAGGGGTGCCCACCAAAGACCACGCGTGTCAGGAAATGCACAAGAGGATCACTCTTCCACAGTCCATATAAGGGATCTCTATGTTCCCCTCCATTCTCGTCAAAAATACATTACAACATACTTCGTTTTTCTTGAATTTCACGTTGTGATTCTCCGACGTTTGTCTGTATTTATATACTCTGTCGGTTTTAATTTTTATAAAATATCTGTATTAAAGTAGTTGTTGGGCTTGTGTTGCAACACCCCACAAAAACTGTAGAAGTAGACCACTGCACAAAAGTTTTAATCGCATGTTTTTTTTTTTTTGTTGTTTATCAAAGTACCATCTGGAAATAAGTAATGACATTTGTTACAGACATATCACAAAAAAGGTTTCTGGACGTTATTTACTTCGCCTTCCCGAAATTGTCAGGTTTCATTACACGCACGTATGTAGAATGTATGCCGCCAAGGTCACCACGGGTTCTGGGGGTTCTTGGCAATCTTCATCACTATGACGTCATGCTCACGTGGCAAGTACGCCGAAATGGAGATGGCTCGAAACCACCCTTTGACATAACTCAATTTACAAGCATAAATTCAATAACCAGATGGTCCGGAACAGCTAAAATAATTAAGTCTCATTATTTATAACATTCCCATGCATAACCTGTCAACGCAAAAACCATAATGAGTGAAACTACTGTTGGAACCATTTCTTACATACCCTGTTGGTTGAAAATAGTATAACTACAATGCATAGCATAGCACTAATAGCGACAAACATCGGTTACAAACTGCAGGCAGTATGACCAATGAGTGAGTGGGTGACTTTTCCCCGTACGTAAACCTTAATTAACCTTAACAAGTACGTGTTGAATACCTTACATCTGTAATGAAAATTTGAATTTGTTAGGAGCGTAAACAGTCCCTGTGTTACAATTACGTCAGTTCTTAACTTCATGTTTATGAAGGAAAAAAAACTAATGGAAACCAATTTCAGCGCCCATGTGTTTACTATAGGCCGTTCACGGATATTCGAGCATTTTTGAAAGTCCTACTAAGTATCTACGTTCTTTCTCAAATGTGATTATTTCTGTCACATCTAAAATTACCATTGCTATGGGTCTGATCACTTTGTTCACGCACCATCCAAGAGTACCTATGAAACTGTTAGAAATGAAAATATGTTTCTAATATGCAAATTCGTATTCTAATGTGTACAAAATTGGAAACACCAACTTCAGTGGCCATACATTTAAACATTATACTGCCAACTTAACAAACTCTGCCAGCGTATACCGTATAGCATATGTAGGGTTTCAAAGCTTGATTCCAAGAAGTTCTCACTTCACCGTGAACAGCTATTACATGTTACCTAGTTTTCAAATTCTCTGTAAAAATTTGCTTACCGAATATACAAGGTGTTTTTAAACTACATCTCGAAATTGAAACCATGGCATCTATGGGCTAATATAAACAATAAATCCTAGTAGCAAAATGTTCGGAACGTTCATCTAGTATTTTAAAATTGAAATTGAAGTTAGCAAAACAACACAGGGAGTCCACAGTGATAGTAGGTACCTGCCTGCACACAGTGCATTATAAACTCGAGGTACGTGGGCGCCGCTAGTGGTTACGTGTTAGCACACGTGTCTCAAACTACACGAACAACGGACGCACAAGCAGCAGTATTGGCGATGTAGGGTCTGTATGTATTTTCATGGTGGCCTATGCACATGCGTTTTTTTTTTCTAACATACTCTAAAAACTAAGTGCTTGGTGTGAACCCGCTGTAGGGACGGGAGTTAAGTGCGTCTCAGGGCTAGGCCATATACGCCTACAAGGGAAGGAAATCATGCAAGTAGACATGCATCACGCCGGCCATGGCCTCGTTTTGGCCATGACAACCTCCCTGAGTGTACTTACAGCTAAACTACTATAACTAAGAAGAGAAAGGGAAAAACCGGCATAGACACCATAGAACCCTTCCGACAGGAAATAATTAAAAATTGTTCCATGCCTTAACAGAAAATGCTACACGAGACAGAAGGTATGAACCATGTTCTTTATTAGTGGGTAGAGAAAATACTAGAAGAGAGGGGGCGGGACTTCTTTGTATTTTGTTTGACACTAGCTTAACCAGAGTGATGCTTGCACATCACTCTGGTGGGGGGGGGGGGAAGGGGCGCGACTCCACCCCCCCC
>NQII01012253.1:2973-24251 GCA_002778355.1 Clitarchus hookeri
TGCTGGCTGCTCGTGCTGGCCACCGCGCTGTCGCTACTGCGAGTCTCCGCGCATCTCTTCCCGGCGTCGTCCTCCTTCTCCGCCAAAGGTAGGCAACCCGCGACGCGGACGAGCGCCGGCACCTCTTCACGCGTACCTGTTCCTTTGAGTGAGCGGAGAGATCTGGGAGGGCTCTTAACCTCGGAGTCTTGAGAGCCGACGAGAGTGAAGCGAGGTGAATACGGAGCAACGCTGGAATGCAAGGGCGGGGGGAACGGGATATCCCCGAGAAAACCCGCTGACCAGCGGCATCGTCCAGCACGATTATCACATGCGATAATCCGGGGGCGACCCCGCCGGAATCGAACCCGGTTCGCCTTGTTCGGAGGAGAGTAGTCTAACCACTACACCGCCGTGGCGTCCCGGTAGCTCATTGGTTGCGCGAAGGTGTATAAATGAGTCTCGGGTCTGATTGGCTATTGCACGTTATTGAATATTCTCTATTGGCCGGACAGCCGTCTGGAAAGTTACTCTCCAGGAGCTTATTGCTGGCGTGTGTGGCTGCTGTTCGCAATACACGCCACCGTTTAACCTCTGTAATATTATTTACTCTGTGACATGGTTATCTCACTGGGTTTACACTCGAACACTGTGATTTTCTCAAACTGTGGTCCGTGGCTTTGTCCTAGCACATAAAAGGTAAATATACAGAGGTGAAACCTTAGAGTGAATATGGCGTAGAGCGCTCTCGCTGGCTGCGCAGGACTAGTCTCCGTGTCCCAACACTGGACTGGTTTTCTGCCAAAGCAACTATCAAATACAACCAGGATAGGATATGAGGTTAGAACACTATTAATGTAACAAATGCTTGTAATATTTTTATATTTCATCTGGCCAAATTCTAATTTAATTAGAATAAATTCTTGTGGGTAAAATTATCTTATTCCTATAAATTTGCTTGTTTTCTTTTTTGAGAATTTAGATATAAATAAACACCTTCATCACTGTTGACTATGAGACTTTAACGGTTCTATTGGTGTGGGGTAGGTCAATGTTGGGCGCATGCGCAGAAGACGAATAATCGCTCCACCTCGTATTTTGTCTATGGGCGAAACAGTCGCTCGTGCTGCGATCTCTAGCTGGATATGCCAGCAAAATGGCCTCACTGACCAGCAAAATGGCGTCACTGAACATCAAAGTGTCGGAACGCCTTTCGCCAATCAACGCTGGTTAACCTACTTGCCAGCCGACAGCCCAGCCAATAGGAGACCTCACACAGCATGCAGTAGCCAACCAGACGTAAGGCTTATCCCCGGAGTTTCGCACAGCCAATCAGAGAAGGGGTATGCCAACATCAAAGAAACTGCCACTCCATTTCATATCTGTGTACTCATCCACCTTGTGGTACTAGGACGAGCTAGATAGGGATAATTTTTATTCTGCTCAGGTTGGGAACAAAACGAATTTCCTTATGGAAGAGTTTGGCGTACGAAAAAGAGGTCACTTTTAGGCTGTCGGTAAATGGAGAAATTATTTTTATTTGTGTGTTCGTGTTTGGGTGGAATTGTAATATGTACTTTCCCGAGCCTTGTATTTTAATTAGGTATTAACTTTATTTCGTAACTATTAATCACGCCCTTCAACGGCGTTCACAAGACCGAAAAGGAAAAATACAACTCCGTTTGGCATTGAGTGTTCATAAACAAACTTATTTCAACGGGAAAACTTTGCAAATTTAATGTGGGAAATGTCATAAAAAAAACTTTGTACTTTCCTCCTTTACCTCAAGTTAACCACGCAGGAAAGCTCTGAATATATATATGTATATATATATATATATATATTTTACATTTTCACTATTCTTTTGATTAAGATGTCATATTAGAATTAATTATTTCTGTGAGCCGAAGTTTTTCTAAACCCAGTTTTACGATAGGGTATTAAAAAATCACGTGGACATATTTATTTATATTTCCACTCTAATGTTACAAAGAACAAAGCTTATTATTTATGTTGGTTCTAACACTATACCAATCCGTAGGTTTTACAAAATTATGTTTATTTTATGGAAATTGCAATTATCCCATTTATTTCTTAAAAACGAAAAAAAAATCCGCTACACACGACGTAGCTGCACCCTGGTGGCAAAAATGTCAAGTTGTCAAACTACAATCATTGAGCTTCCCAACTCGAACACACTAAATTTTAGCACGCACTAGACACAATTATCCCACAAGGTGCATAGAAATGTACACGTTTACACCGACACCGAACCTGCCGCGCGAGTTTGCGATTCTTTCCCAAAAACCAGTTTCTTTCTGGCCTTGAAAATATACTCAGATATTCGAATTAATCAGCTATAATCGTTTCGTACCGTTCAAGGTTCACAATCACGGACTAACGTTGCAACAGACTGATTATTAGCTGTTATTTGATTCATAATCATGTACAATTTGATAGCTGTTTTATTTTTGGTTCTGGTTGCCTTGAAATATACACGTTTCTGCTTCCAAACGTTGGATTTTTTTCAAATACCAAAGATGGCTGAACCGTAAAGTTTCTAAAAATCGAATTTTTATTGTATCAATAAAGTATTTTAACGTTGGCACACCAGTCACAGTATTTTATACAATATTTACAAGAGTTCTTTGATCTGGTGATAACAATTAAATATTCACTTTTCCAGTGCAATATTAACCTAAAAGTTCTTTGAATCGCTTTTTTTCAGTTACTTTCTTATGGAATGAAAACAAATTAAATAACTTTCCCGTATACGCGCGTGGAAATGGGAGAGTCTTGTGTCTCTTTCTCCTAACTGTCGCCGAACCAACTGATCTAATGAAATTAAATAATTTTCTTCTTGGTATAAAGACGTGTATGATATAACTGTCTTTCTACACATCTTTTTATTTTTTTATTTTTTACCTAGTTTAGTATTTTCCGTTACGCCTTGAACGAGTGCACGTGCCGAAAGGAATATTTTTATTGATGGATAACCGCATTTCTGGTAGCAAAATTTTTGATTTAAGTGCTTGGATGAGGTAAAAAATTATAACTATTTGGTTAAAAGTTACTTGATAATTTTTATAATAATTTTTACGGAATTGTTTCCAGCATGTATCTTATTGTAAGCATTGGTTGATTTAATTTCTGTTATGTTGGTAGCAAATCATAAAAGATAATTCCCTGTCTGAAGGTCTTATTAAAAAAATAAGTGTTTATATTACTGGCTATTGAAGTGGGATCTTTTTGGTTTTATGCGCTGTACAACAAGAGTTGTTAACAATTTATACATCGACACTAGTAGTTCGGTTCAAGGCAATATTAATTGTAGCATATGGCGGAATGATACATAATTAGTTTGAAAGAAGTAACTAAACAAGTATTTCAAAGTGATAAATTATCAGCGAACATGTTATATTCCTGGGTATACGAACACTGTGGTACGTCTGGAATTTCTATTACTTCTCGACATCTTACACAGTATTTATAAATTAAACAACAGTACTATATATCTTAATAATATGTGCTGATTTATTTTGATTTAATTGGGTTATATACAACTATATCAATTCGTATAGAACTTGGAAGATCAGGCTCAATTATTGGCAAAGAAAAATTTGTACCACCATCGCGACAACTCGCGCTTTTGTAATTCGTCAATTGCAGTGGAGAGATTTAGGCGGCTCTTTACATCGAATTCCTGAGAGCTGATGAAAGCCCGAGGTGATTATGGAGCAGCGCCGGAACGCAAGGGCAGGGGAAACCGGAGATCTCCGAGAAAACCCAACGACAAGCGGCATCGTCCGTTACGGTTCCCACTTGCGAAAATGCGGCGAGCGACCCCCACTGGGAGTCGAGTCTGGTTCGTCTTTGTGGGAGGAGAGTAGTCTGACCACTACACCACCGCGGCCCCCAGGAACCAGTCACGGATGCTGTGTTTTCGTCGAGAGGCGAGACAGCAAGCGCGCACGCAGAGGCGGGAAGCTGTCCGAGGAGAAAGTACCACCGAACCGCGGAGTTGTTACTCAATCACTATTGCCAACCTACCACGCGCCGGTAAAAATTCCCACGTTCTGTCCCTCTTTTATTTTACTCTTAACTAAATGTATATGATAACTACAACAGAAATCTTCTTCAATTTGAAGATGTCCCTAGTTTGAATTAATAGATCTAGTCTAACCGTGCCACTTAATTCTCCGGGCACCAAGGGATTATACTAAGGGTAAAGATAGATATAAATGACAAGCCACTTACGTATTGAAATGCATTTAATAAATTAAAAAAAAAATTCTAATAATTTGGTCAAACAACAGGAAGCCATAGGACAAAATAAAAAAAAAATGTGTGGAAAATTGGCAAAAGCGAGCGATAACTTATACCCCTGAAGTTCCCATAAAGGGTACATACAGTTGTACAGGTAGAAAGTCACACATACGGGGTTCAACCTATGGCTGGCCGTGAAGAAAAAATAACTATAGTCGGACGTTGTTTTATGTTTTCAAATGCTACAAATTAATAATATTTCGGCGTACCTGTGTTTGCGTTGAGGATACCACGACCTGCTGTTAAGGCTCTTCCCTTTTGCAGAAATTCTTCGTTTTCGCATCACAATTTCGGATTTATAGTAATTACTGAAAAAATGTATGACTGTAGAATATTTACATTTCACGAGACGTTCAATATTTTTGTTTGTAGTTTGAATCGTGTGCTATCTGCTTGTTGTGAAAATTTCAGGAAAATATATGTATTTTATCAATAAGTTTCTGCATTTTTGCAAGCAAGAAATAACACACATTGTAAATTTTCTATAATCGAACGTTTTCGATAATTCCTCTGAAACTGAAATTACTACACGAAAACGAAGAATTACTTCATAGCAGGTGAAGCCGAGCGTTAATTAGCGCCATACCCTTCCCGAAACAGAGAAAGCGCCTACGATATATGCAATCCGCGTTACTGTGGAGTCATGCGGGTCAGTTTTGCGATCAAAGAGGTCTTTAACGCAAAGACCGAAACAATCGATAATTAGAAACCAGAAAATGTGCGAGATTTTTTATTTTTGTCGTCTCAGGTTTATACTTGACACGTGTATGTTTCACTAACTTTTCCAACCCAATAAAAACTTTATCATACGCCTCGGTGGGCTATAAAACTGCAAGAAATAAAAGAACCGTTCCCCTTGCCACCTGGACAGTGGTAAATTAAAAGACGGCATCAAATAAAAGGCTTTTTGCAGTGTTCATGGTAGCATTAAAAAAAACGGTTATATTACAGAAACACGTAGAAACTTTCACCAGGGCAAACAGTATTCAAGAATAAAAAAAAACTGTACGTCAGTCATTCACAATTCGGTAGAAGATACATTCGCAAGGTTTTTAAATCCTCACGCTCCAATTAAAAATATAATTCATGATTAATTTGCAGCGCAATGGCAACACACTGTAATCGTATTCTGGAGGACCCGGGTTCGATTCCCGTTCTGACCGTCCTAACTTCGCTTTCCCAGGGTTTTCCGGAATCACCCAGGGCCAATGCTGGAATGGCTGCTTCCACAGACCCTAGTCAATTCCCGAGTATCTAGTGTTTTCCTATTAATACCTAGTCGCTGTTCGAGGACACTAAAAACGCCTTTTAATAACTTCTTTAGGAAATTTCAGTTAATATAAATTGATTACACTAGCCACACACTATTTTCATTTTATTCAAATATATATTAATGTTAAATGAATAATAGGACTCTGTCAAGTGGTGCAAGATTGAAATGCACTTTCCAGGTTCTCCTTACCGTCTGCATGTAGCAACTGCTTGATTGCGAAGAAACTGTGAACTGAGCGTGTGACCTTGAACAGAGCGCCAGGCACGTACGTTAACTTGAACTGGTGGTAGGGCAGGAACGGGTATATGGGCGTGATAAGGGGAGGGATCACTTTCACGTTCTTGTTGCCGCTCATCGTGTGGGAGGAGCAAAACGCCGCTAGGAGCAGCACCGTCGCGTCTAGCAGACAGTCAGAATGGCAAGGAAAATGATTTTCCAAGCTTTTAGGAGTTGAAAAATCATGCTTGTATTCGTTTTCAGTGACTTAACTTTGAATAGATTTAGCGCGTAGGTTAACGGTGTGGGGCCTGCGTATTGAAGGAAGGAGACTGTTGAACGCAAACCTATAATATTATTATAAAAACGGTTACAAAAGTGACTAACGCTTGTTTTAGGTTTCCCCATTTGGAGATGAGGTAACGTGCAGATGAATAGGATGTGCGTGTGATTTATCACGCAAAAAACGTATTTGCAAAATAAAATAACTGGCAGTGTTTGCTCTTTAAGCCACACAAGCGATAATGTGCGTGTATACAAAGCTGCCTTTTTTCGAATTTATTTCTGCGAACAACATCGGCATAAACAGTAAAGATTTTCTGTACTTCTCACAGACAATTTTTTGAAACCTATTTTCTAAACGTTTCATTGTAATTGAAAAGCTGAAATATTGTATCTCTACAGCAGTTTTATTTTGGAAAACTTACACAATTATATTTAACTTTAAGTCTACAACACTGGCTTGTTGAAGTCCAGCATTGGTTTGACACATTCCACAGCGAGGTTATGTAAAATTTACTCTTAACTTGCACATCATGTTATAAGTATAAACTTTGGAAACCGAGCCATAAAATTTAAATAATTAAGTCAACAGTGAAATTTATTCGTTGCACCCCATTATAAATTCTGCTGGAAAGAACCAACATAAAACCATATTTTTCTACTGTCTGTGCACTGCTGCAAAAAATATTGAAATTTATTTGGCAGAATTACATTCGGCATAAAGAAACTATGAGGTGTGGTTATTTTATTTTGTGTTGGATACTGCTTTGCTTCTGTAATACCTGGTTCGCAGCAGACCGCGTGGAGGATACAAATGATGACTTCTCAGGGATTCCAGGTTTTGATGTGTGATAGAGTAGAGCATAGTTGTGCATTTGCACTTGAGAAAATTTGTTTTATTTTATTGTATTAGTAGTTGTTGGTCTAGCTGCTTTAAAAAATGCAGAAAAGTGTTTTTTTGCCTTTTTGTAATACAATTTATTTATAATATTATTTATTTAATTTGTCCAAAAACATAATATATTCTATCATAAAATAAAATATTTACACAGTAAAAACCATTCTGCATAAGGGAAGCAACACCCACAAAATTAGTTCATGAAAAGAATTCATACACATTATTCATCGAAATTTGTATATAAACAAGAAGTCACTGATAACTAATGAGCCTACTATCCTCTACATGGGTGCAAACAATTTTAGCGAAGTTTTTGAAAGCTTAAATGGCAGGTAGGCGTTGACGTCTCATTGACCGTAATATAATTAGATATATAAACCAGAAAAACCACGTGAAACAGTACAAAGACAATTAAAATAAACGAGTGACGGATTCGAATTCAGAAAAAAACTCGTAAAAATAAGCTAGCTTGCAATCAACTGCATCACGGAGGTAGGATTCGGAGCATCAACTTCGAATGTAATCAGTGTAATGTTTTAAATGATAGGGTTCACTAACCTGAAAGATTTACTCAGCCGTCATTTTGAAAATAAGTCTCTGAGCCACTTAAACACGTAAGTGTATATGGCATACCATAACGCTACTTGTGTGGAAAATTTGATGGAAATCGATTGATTGGTCTCCGAAATATGGCATAAAAGCTTATTTTCTTAAATGAGGCCGTTTTACAAAATTGCTTAAAAATAGGTCCTGTGCACGATTTTTGTAATATATAAAGTCAGTATTGGAAATTTAAAAGAAATTGTCAAATTTTAAAATATATATGACAAAAATATGAAAATATTTATATGACCGCCATTTTTTAAATTATTATCTGACCCCATTTAAATCATATAACTTTACTTGGTATTCTGCAGGTATGTAAAATTTTGTGGAAATTAGTCGAATTATTCCGCAAATATGACAGAATGTTCAGTGTACTAACTTGACACTACTTTGCAAAAAATCCGGCAAAAGAGGATATCTGTATGCATATAGGTTGATTGGTCCTTGAGATAAGGTATAACACCTCCATTGTTCATGTGACGATATCCATAAATGGAGGGTAAACATTGTACATATTAGCACATCCAATTATTATCATATATACAATTTACAAAGTCAAATTTTATTCTGTTACAGAGTTTCATTGATACAGCACACTAAACTAAAATGTTTGTATACGCGCCATTCAGAAAATAAGATACTTATATATTTAAAACATATAAATTAATATACCCTCCCACAGTACAACTTCTTCGCCAAAATTTGAAAGACATTGGTTGATTGTTTCCCGGGATATGGCATAAAAACTATATCATTTCATGTGAGCTATCTTACAAAATGTCGGAGAAATGAGGCTTTGCATAGACAATTTTGATGGATATAACTGATACGGTCAGCATACAAAGTTAAGTTGAAATTTGTTTTTCAGTTTTGTAGATAAAAAATTCGGAGTTAATAATGTGTATATTGCCGCCATTTTGAAAATATGTGAGTCTGACCGTCTCAAAATTTATCAGTTTACATAGCCTGCCATAGTGCTAAATGTTTGCTAAATTACGTATAAATGCGTTGTCATTTCGGTGATCACATACTTTTAATATGTCAAGTGATAATATTTTACAAAATAGCGGAAAAAGGTGATTTTGTGTGTACACATTTGATTGTTGTAGTATTTGCAGCTATCATACAAAGTTTCATTGGAATTAATTACATGGTTTCGACGATATAACATACAAAACTAAAATATCTATGTACACCATTTTGAAAATAAGTATCTGATACATCTAAAACATATTGGTTAACATTATCTACTACAGTATTACTTGATTTCCAAATTTGGTAGGAATCTGTCACTTGTTTACTAAAAACTTACACAAATACTTGTTTCATTTATGTAGTACTATCTTACAAAATGGCCTACAGAAGTTGTCTTTTTTAACTTATTTGACGCTTATAACAGATACTGTCAGCGTACAAAATTTGGTTGAAATTGGTCAAATGGCATGGCAGATATACCAAATACCTAAAACAATTTTATGGCTGCCATTTTTAAAATAAGGGCCTAGCAAAGTTAAATTAAATATATTTACTTGGTCTATCATATTATTTCTTAACGGCGAAATTGGAATAAAATTGGTTGATTAGTTTTCGAGATATAATACTAAAGCTTTATTTATTCATGTGGCGCTATCTTCCAAAATGGCTGGCAAAAATCTATGTTATATGGCTTATGTGATGATTCTAATAAATACTCTCAGCGTAAACATTTTCTTTGAAATTGGTTAATGGTATGGTAGAATTACCAAATAAACCCAAAATATTTGTATTGCCACCATTTTAAAAGTAAGTTCCTAATTAAGTTCAATTACACACATTTACCTTGCCGGTCATAATATTAGTTACGTGCCAAATCTGGTGAAAATAGGTTTAGTAGTTTTCGAGATATAACGTAAAATATTTATTTTGTCATGTAGCGCTATCTTACAAAATGACGGACCAACAACATTCACCTCTGAATTTAATGCTTACAATTTTTGCTGTCAGTATACAAAATTTGGTTAAAATCGCCTGTATTGGTTTCCAAGATATGACATATCGCCCTTAATATTAAAATAGCTGTCATTTTGAAAGTAAGTGCCCTACGTGGTCTAAAGCTAAAAAATTCAGGTGTCCTTACTTAGTAATATATGTATACCAAGTTTGGTGAAATTTGGTTCACGCGTTTAAAAATTGAATTTGTATGGGAAGTTGGGTGAGGGGGAAGGTGGCACACACGCACACACACATATACACACACGAAAAACAGACCGGAAAATGACGTCATAAGCTTTTATTTCCTTCGGATAGTAGACTATAAAAATTAGGGATATTGTAAGAGTGGCAGTAGTGAATATTGCCAAGCGAACTTCAACTACTGAATTATTTATAGACGTTCAACTTTGAGTGCTATTTTCTCAGTTTCACTTTTTTTTTGGGATAGTTCCTTTTTGCAGAAATTGATGTAATTGCAGATCCGCGCCAAGCGAAAACTTGCAGTTCGATGTGTGCATAATGCTGTCTATCACGCCTGTTGCAGGGGACTGCGCCAACTGCGTGGACGAGGGCCCAGGGGCGTCCAGCCGATGGACCATGCCGCTGCTGAAGCTGGGCGAGAAGCGGTACTACCTGGGCATCTTCTTCAAGGTGACGACCATCACTCGCGTCTCACCAGTGTCTGTAGGCAGCCCAGGCTGTGGTTACCGCGCGAGCGTCAGTGACCAGCCATTTACATAAATCCTTTTTTTTTCTTTCTAAACACACGCCGAGAGAACATCCAATTAAATATTTGTTTGCACATGGCCAAAAATATATTTACTTGTGAGAACAAAATTTTTCTGGTTGAATAAACAAAACATGTAAAGCAACACAACTAATTTTGTTCAGCTAAAAAAGTACAATCTTGAATAAATTGAACCTCTGTGTTCGGCTTAAAGAAATTATACGGTCAACCGAATATTTTGTTGAATCAACTGCATATATTTTTTTCGGCCAGTAATTTGATTTGTTTTCGTTCGAAAATACAGCTAGAGAGTGTGTTTGAATTTTCTTGTGACATTAAGGATAGTAACCGTGTTTGTTGGTTTATTTATTGATCCTTAATAATTGTATAAACAACACCCGAGTAAAACAAGTTAAACACAAAAATAAAAAGTAAAGCTGGAAAACTTAAAATTTTGATTTACGCACGTTTGACAGTATTTGAAAAGTATTTACTTATAAACATTTGTAAACACCTTAGCTGACGTTGCTAAGGTAGGCGTAGCGCTCAGGATCCGGCGGGGCCGCAGTGCTGTAGTGGTTAGACTGCTCGCCTCCCACAAAAGCGAAACGGGTTCGATTCCCGGCAGGGTCACTATCGCATTTTCGCACGTGGGAATCGTGCCGGACGATGCCGCTGGTCGGTGAGTTTTCTCGGGGATCTCCCGTTTCCCCCACCCCCCTTCATTCCGGCACTGCACCATACTCACCTCGCTTCACCCTCATCGGCTCTCAAGATCTCGTTGTTAAGAGCCGCCCAAATCTCTTCACTCACTCACTCGGAGCCGGTGGTCTAGTTTCGGATTACGATCGGGCTTCCATTTTTTTTTTTATGTTAACCGAAACTCTTTCTGTTCGTAAATCCAAACAAATCTTTTGTTGCACCAACAAAATCTTTGTTCGGGGCAACCAATTAACGACTACAAAATAATTTGTTTTCAACAACAAAATATTCGCCTACTGCCCTAGGTTATTTTAAACTATAAAAACACTCATTCAACTAGTATAATAGGTTATTTTTAGTTAGTTTAAACTAAAAAAAAATTTTTTGGTATTGCGAATATGATGTTTTACTTTAAGAAATGGAAATAAAGCTTGTAAAACTGCCGCATTGATCACGTACTTTTTCATGCAACGGCACTCAATTTCCAGGAAACAGGGGGTTGCGCTGATCATTCTGAGTAATCACGAGATCTGTAAATCCATATCAGAGGTACAAATTCAACATTAACGATTATACATGTGTAATCTAACTCGTAAAATCACGAACAGCTTTCATATTATGTTATGAAATGTAGTTGGGGGAAAATAGTTATCCGCATCACACGTAAATATTTGAAAATAATAATTGGTTTTTAGGCAGAAACGTGTTTCTGTTAAGACAGGTGTTCAAATTTTATGTCTTTATTGTTAAATTTCAAATGCTTTTTTGTTTAAAAAATTTTGAAAGCTGTAAACTGCTACTCTTCAAGTATAATTTTGCAGGCCAGAAACCCAGCAAGTTTCAGTTTTCCACAGAATTTGCTTGATGCTCTAGCATGATTTTTTGCCTTCGAAGTTTCGTGCCAGAGGTATATTATCACAGTGAGAACGCTGTTTTTTGCGTGTTTCGTCTGTTGTCTCCGATATCAGAGGAATTAGCCAGGTGTTTATAAACACTGAATTATATATCAGACTCGCTGTCTTGTACGTCGATACCACCGACACTTGCATTTGAACAAATACGCCACATCAAATCGTTACATTTTCTATATTGGTGTTTCATTAAATAGAATCGTGATATGGAACCTTAAAGAACATTTCATCTTCAAACGTAGCAAACACTCCTAACGGATTTCGCAGAATTAAATTATATCCTTCTAGAATTTAGTGTCCTTTATATACCTGAGTTACTATAGTTTGTTCACTAGGTTGTATCGTTGTGAAAGACCTGTCTTACTTTGGATTGGCAACGCATTCATAAGTATATATCTTTGTATTAAAGTACCATCTAAACGGCAAATCTGATTTTGCGTAAAGTTTTTAACATAACTTTAAGTGTTTAGTCACGCTATGCTAATTCGTGTTAGCATAGCATAAGATCTTTAATAATAAAAAGAGGCATCTCACCATTTCATTTTTGAATACCAAAAATAATAGAAGGACTAAATTGAATTAAATGTTTTATATTAATAACATGACAAAAAATTACACCTTTAATAATAATATTAATATCAATACTACAATAGCAATAATTATATAAATTATGATTGGGGCTGTTGGAGGTTTAAATCAAAAACTACAACGAAAATTAATAGCATATTCATCAATTAGAAATAACGGATGAATGTTAATAGCAATAATAATTAGAGAAAACATGTGAATAATATACTTTTTATTTTATACAATAATAAAATTAACAATAACTATATCTATAAATGTATGCAAAATCTTCCACATAAATCTTTCCACCCTTTCCCCCTTTAACTTTACATTGGGCTTGTTCATAACAATATTTGTGTTGTTTAAACGAACAGGAAAATTTATAGCGTTTCAAACGACCTGTAGGCTAGACTCCACTATCCTCTGTATTTTAGAGCCTGAGCTTTCTATTCATTGGCTGCTGCCCCAGTGTGTAACCAGTCTTACCACAGAGCAGACAGCACGCGAATCGGTGCTTGTTTCCGTAAAGGTCTGTCATTGGCTTACATGTACATATACTCACTTTATGTTACTTCATAAACCAAGTGTTATCCATTCAAAAAAATAGTTTTTTTTAACCCTTTCATTTACAGTGTCTTCTATCTGGGACGTTGCATATGAAGCGGGTTGAATGGTCTGCACTGTACGCAGCAGAACATACCGTCCAATGAGAAGCGTTTCCTGCGTGTGGGAGACAACATTCGCTGCTGAGACTATGTCCCGTAGCCTCATAAGTAGGGCCAGTAACTTTTCGCCTAAAAATCGGAGCACACAGTAGACGTCAATACTATATACACACCTCGGCTGTTGTTATACCTCAATTGGCTGCTGGGGCCGTATCCGTCTTTGACCAAGCCACTCGGGACTAAGTAACTCCTACACTGAACCTTCGTGATTCGTGCGCAAACTGTTAACACGGGCCAGAACATTTTTTAGCCAATCAAATAAGCTGGATGACCCTACAGTGCTTTGGACTGCATCTTGCCTCGAAATGTTTTCGTGAAATATCACTGCCCCTACTCATAAACCACTGCTGCCAGCAACACAAAGTGCATATAGGTTTCTATTGGTCCCGATGTAAGACAAAGCATCTTCTGGATATCAGTACAGTTTCGAATAAAAGTCTTATTTGTTACAACGCCTAAAATTATGTAATAATTTTGCCTGAAAGTGTTAATATTTCTTTAATAGCTATAAACATTCAAATATTTACTTCATATCCTTTACATCTGTTTGAAGTCTACCTTTCCCATAAATGAATTACTGAAATTTTTCAGTTCCTAACTATCTTCAGATTCGTCTCTAATTATAAAAAGTCTATGATCAATTACAGTAAACTTAAATGACACATTACTTCTCCCTTCTTGTTTCCGACTCAGGATCAACACAGCCATCGAAAACACCAGTGGCTAGATCAGAAAAAAATAATAAAACGACCTTGCGAGTGCTTGGAACCTACTGTGCCGCCGGAAGAATTCGGTAAATTTCAACGTCTCCACGCCGCGTAGAATGAAGCGTGGCGCGGGAACGACATATTTCATGTGCCGGCGTTGGCAGCAGTGGAAAGCGACAGAAGGAAGCGAAGATGTGGCGACACTCGAGCCATTCCTGGACGTCTCCGGCGAGTTGTCGAGCCCGACGCCTGACTGCGCGAGGAACTCTCTCCAGACGTGACGTCAGACGACGTCCTGAGGCCATCAGTCAAACCGAGAGACAACGTCCGCCCACCGCCCTGCCTCGTAAACAATTGCAAGTCTCTCAGCGGAAACGACACTTCCGCTCTGCCCCTTGGTCTCGTGATCCCGGAAGCATCTGCTCATCGAATGACTTTCAAGAATTGAAATTTATATCCTAATTTTCTAGCAGTCAAGTGCAGTAAAGAAAACCAGCAGGATTTCGTCTTGCAGAGAATTTCCTTGATGCTCTACGNAATTTTCTAGCAGTCAAGTGCAGTAAAGAAAACCAGCAGGATTTCGTCTTGCAGAGAATTTCCTTGATGCTCTACGTCAGCGTTTCCTAGCCTTTTTCAGCCACGGGCCCCTAGGAAATCAAGCACAATTTTCAAGGACCCCCTTAATAAAAATAAAAACGAAAAATTTCGGACCATTTATTTTAGTACTACAACCACACCAAAAAAATACTAATTTTTTATAAAAAATACGTTAATCTGAAGGTTGGTGTTACTTTTTTGCAACTAAATTAGTGATATTCGGGTTGATGTTACTACTAAGTTGTAATTTCAAATCGGATTGCACTTGTAATCTGTTCAGTCACGGCCCACACTCACTTCAGTCAGTCTCGCACACCGCCTGCTGGCGCACGTTCGTCGTGCTAAGTAAGCGTAGCGATTACCAGACACCTGGTGGCATTTATTTATTATTGTTGAATGGTCCAGAGATGAGACTGCGAACCCCCATACATATACTCGCGAACCCCAGGTTAAGAAACGCTGCTCTATATGACATTTTGCTTTACAATTCTTCAATTCGAAATTGCGTATTAATTCCTAAGCACAAACGAGTATTGCTTCGTTACTATAAAAATTAGAATAGTTTAATTCACATTAATGTATTTTAACCGTGGTCTTCCATCTCAGTTCACCAGACTTATTTTTTTAGCGTTTGCATGGTTTATATTAGTTCGCATTACGTGAGTAAATTTTATACGTGCGACTTCTCAAGTCATTATGTATTACATATTTAATACCTAATCTACACATTGTATTTCGCATTACGTGAGCAAATTTTATACGAGTGACTTCACAAGTAATTTTGTATTACACATGCTTACACCTAAGCTACACATCGTCTTCACCTGATCATTTACTGGTAGGTTATTGAAGTCAGTTTCAAACTTCGCCAGTTCGTTGTATTGTTTTTACTTTATAGTACTTTGCAGCACTTTTTTCGTTGTGATATGACATAACAGCGTGTAAGGAATTATGGGAATTCAGGAAAATGATTTATCGAACATAAATAAAACAAGGTATAGACATTTTAGATTTATGTATACTTTTTTCGTACAAATCTTAAAATTGAATAAAACAAATATATTAGCCCAAAGTTCACAATTATTGTTCCTGTTATTAGAATTTATTGAAGATAATTTCTTGCATTTTTAATGCTGTTTGCCTTACGTTAATTTTGAGATAAAATTTATATTCAAAATAGAGATAAGTTTAATCCATATTAAAGGTTAACGAAAAGTAGCATTTCGAAGGAATTGTATCAGATCACTCCTGTGATTTTAGTTAAGCACTTTAGCTGAAACCAAACTGTGTATTATATTAACCTTTTTTTTATTCGTACGTATAAATATTTTAACTTAAAATTCTCGTATTTACATTAATAAACATAATGGATGATATTTTTCAAACAAGTTCGTAATTTAATCAAATTATCACTGATACAGTGACACGAAATCATAAAGTATCCTCAGAATCTAGGGAAAAAATTCTGCCCTTGAACGCTTTTAAGGAGAAACACTGGAAAAATACAGGCCTGGATTTTTACGCGTGCGCCTACTGATGTCATGCTGGAAAAAACGAGTGCTTCCGAATCACGATCTCAGAAAATAAATGATATCACGTAGAGACAACGGACCATACTTCGATGGTTTTTGGGTGTACTTTCCGCACGGGCGTTGGAAAGGAATGGGTCCCAGTAGAACTCTTACAAACTGTACATTTTCATACTGTACGTATACAGTGACATACAAAAAGTTATTGGTTATGTTTCCAGCATCGTGTAGGCCCTTCCCTAGCCCGGAGAAGTACATCAACTCGTCGTGGCATCGTTTCCACGAGTGGGCGAAATACCTTCGGAGAGAAGTTGATCCATAACGCACGGATAACCACCCCCGCAGCCCCCCTGCTACATGCAGGTGCAGGATCATGGGTGCGAATGTACCTCCTCACCACGCCCCATGAAGGCTCTATGTGGTTCACCTCGGGAGAAGGAGGTGGCCGTAGCGACCGTTGAAACCCTCCAGAATGCTCCTCGAACCAATTCCGGACACAATGGGACGACGACGCGGTGCATTATCTTACTGCTGAAGTATCTCGTCTTTGCGAAGGTAATTGAAGTCCTTGAAGGTATGCGACGCAATGCCATGACCAGCACACACACTCACTCATACGTAGAGACCTGAAAAATTCACCGATTCATTTCGGGACAAGCTAGAATTCAAAAGACGTGTGTTTATATAACTTCAGCCGTTGGACCACACGATGTTTGACACCTCCTGGAGAAGGCTGGCCCAATCGTCGCCTTCCGCTGTGACAGCAGACAACCAGTGTGCATTTGACATCGGCATATTTGTATATAAGACTGTGGAGTTCAGCCTGCAGGTCGTTGAACTCGCGAATTTTTCAGGTCTCTACTCGTACGATGTCAGAGCTTCCAAGACGTAACGCTAAGGTGGTNGGTCGTTGAACTCGCGAATTTTTCAGGTCTCTACTCGTACGATGTCAGAGCTTCCAAGACGTAACGCTAAGGTGGTGCCACCAACCATTACCTTCACGTACTGCTGTCCGATGAATTTTGGCATATCAGTGTAATGTCATATGGTATTTTTGTGCCGGTATAATGTTTTTGGTAAAATGCTTGGATAAGAGGAGACACGAAAGTGTTTACTCTGAAATAGTGTAATTATTTAAAAAATTAGTTACTTGAAGATACGCTTTATTCAGCACCGTGGATGGCTAATTTCTCTACANGTGTAATTATTTAAAAAATTAGTTACTTGAAGATACGCTTTATTCAGCACCGTGGATGGCTAATTTCTCTACACGACCTTGCGCTCCCCCCCCCCTACCCGTGCTAATCTTAATGAGAAAATTTTCGATATCTGTGTGTTGCAAACTAAACTGGATTAGTGATGTTTGCATGCATCCTCAGTGCATCTACATTGACGCTACCAGGAAGACAGTTTTCTGAGGTCGTTGTCACAAAAGCCGATATTACACGTTACACGATGTCGTACTGGCCTTAAGACACGCTCAGTGGGTGTGCAGATAAGTATATGCCTCACAGTAAATATGAATCAAGTAGCCAGTAAGGCGCGTATTAAAAACCAGCGCGCGTATGAATATTGCTTTATTCCTATTGGAAATTAAAACAGATTAATNAGGCGCGTATTAAAAACCAGCGCGCGTATGAATATTGCTTTATTCCTATTGGAAATTAAAACAGATTAATTCGTATTAATGTATTTAAATCATAGGCTACCATAATAAAAATTTCAAATCACAAGACAATTTTTTTTGTTTGCGTATGTATATAAATAATATAAGTTCTCCTTACGTAATTATTTCCTAAGTTTTGATATATTTGGCATTTTAACGTAAAAACAATAAAATTATTAGGCGAAGTTTTTAACTGATGGCAATAGCCTACAAGTAAATGCGTAGGTTTGGTTATAACCAAAAAAAACGTGTTTTAGGTTTTTTACTTGTGTAATACAGATTTAATTTAAAAGTCACTAGCACTGAATTTACTCGTGTAGACGGGTAGTGTCAAATGCTGGATATGCCATAAAACAATATTTAAAAGTTAAAATCGTCACTACAATTTAACTTTATCGTCAATGAAACACTTTGAATGAATATCAACCACGCGTACACATGATCAAAACGGATGCGCCCTTTGTGGCTTCGTCATCAATTCGTTTCATGTGGAGGCCGCGGCGAGCACCCTGAGCTCTGAAACTGCCACGTGATTGGCCAGTCACGAAAGCCAGGGTCACANAGGCGCGTATTAAAAACCAGCGCGCGTATGAATATTGCTTTATTCCTATTGGAAATTAAAACAGATTAATTCGTAATAATGTATTTTAATCATAGGCTACCATAATAAAAATTTCAAATCACAAGACTATTTTTTCTGTTTGCGTATGTATATAAATAATATAAGTTCTCCTTGCGTAATTATTTCCTAAGTTTTGTTATGATTGGCATTTTAACGTAAAAACAATAAAATTATCAGGCGAAGTTTTTAACTGATGGCAATAGCCTACAAGTAAATGCGTAGGTTTGGTTATAACAAAAAATAACGTGTTTTAGGTTTTTTACTTGTGTAATACAGATTAATTTTAAAAGTCGCTAGTACTGAATTTACTCGTGTAGACGGGTTGTGTCAAATGCTGGATATGCCTTAAAAGAATATTTAAAAGTTAAAATCGTCACTACAATTTGACTTTATCGTCTATGAAACACTTTGAATGAATGTCAACCACGCGTGCACATGATAAAAACGGATGCGCCCTTTGTGTCTTCGTCATCAATTCGTTACNCGGATGCGCCCTTTGTGTCTTCGTCATCAATTCGTTACATGTGGAGGCCGCGGCGAGCACCCTGAGCTCTGAAACTGCCACGTGATTGGCCAGTCACGAAAGCCAGGGTCACAACCTGCGACGCAGAACAGGACAGGTCCTTTTACCAAACCCGTTTTGAAATCCGGCGGTACAAGTTGTCTACCATGCCGGCTGGTATAAGAGTCGCTACGCCAGACCTTGCGCAATCTTTTACGGATTCCGTTACCACGTGATACGGCAATAAAGCTGGGGTTACGGTGACTTTACGCTTAACGCAACACATTACAATTTAATGTTCGCTTAATACGACTATACCTTGACTTGTGGGTTTAATAGTTAACCTGTCCCGTGCATCTCACGTGACCTAAATCGCACATTGGCATACACACAATCTTCTTAGTATTCAGCATTAGCGTTATACGTGACTCTGTACCACGTGATCTCGCGGGCCAATCGCAATAGGGACAAAGTTGTATTAACTTTACCTTTCACGAGCACGTTCTTACGTTAGTCGTGTTGGTCTGTTTTCATCGCCTTCTCTCCCGGGATGAAAGACGAAAAAATAATATAAGCTAAGTCTAGAACTTTAATTTTAATAAGATGGCTGCCAATGTATTTGTTTTAAAAAAAACTGTACTACACATATGTGTATAGATATAATCATACATTGGAGGAAAATAAATATTTCCTAAGTCATTAATAACTCGCAGTCATCAAGTGCAAGGACTACATATAATTATTTAAGCTGTGAATTCGAAAATTCTTTATACGCGTCATGCTTACACATGTACTGCATAATGCCTACCATTAAGTTTTCAAGCTGAGGTACTTAATTAATATATTTCAATTTTCTATGTATATCTCACGATGTATGCAAACTTACATGAAATAAACATATGTGCGCCTCCCCTATTATGCATTTCATTGTGTGTGGTATGGCCAATATTTCGCCAAACTTTCGTAATATTTTCTTGGTGGCATCAAAGACATGACGCTAATAAATACAGTTTGCACTCTGAAAAGCGACACCGTTTTTCACAAAATGTTTATTCAGTACACGAAATTTAATTTCTTACGCGATCCATCGTAACGTGGCTCACGTAGAAACCACGTTTAACGTGCACGTGAATGCGTAACGCTATACGTGCTGAGTGTAAACGACATCGATATCCCAGCACAAGGCGCAGAAGTCACGTGACAAGTAGGCTGGAATGCCAAGTGCTCGAACTCCATCCTCCGGGACGGTTTAGAAACTTCCAGAACACCGACCCGGCCCCTCAAGTGATTCGGGACTCCTCCAGTTAGGAAACCCCGTCATATTTAGCATTTTCGCGTAACCGTGTAGGGTAAAATAAAAATTCCTGATGGTTTCCAGCTACGACAAAACATCTAATTCATAAAACACTACAACAAAAGAAAAGTTTGTGACACCCAAAAACAAAAAAAATCACTTGTTTGTATACGGCCAAAAATATATCTGGTTGTCCCAATAAAATATTTTGTTACAAAATTAAATTTTTATTTACATAACGAACTACACGCTGGAATACACAAAACCTCTTCTGTGTCGGGCCGAAAGAAATTAGACGCTAAACAAAACATTTAGTGTAATCAGCGGCAAGTATTTGTTTGGCCAATCATTTGATTGCCATGGTTCGAACATAAAGCTGAAGAGTTTGTATTTTTTTATGATAGTTAAGAATAGAAACAATGTTTGTTAGTGCATTTCTGATTCTTAATAATGACATAATAATGAAACAAGTTCAACAGAAAACTAAAAAGTAAAGTTTTAAAACTTTAAATATTTATTTTAGCATGTTTTTCAGTATTGAAATGT
This sequence comes from Clitarchus hookeri, assembly GCA_002778355.1. NCBI lineage: Eukaryota > Metazoa > Arthropoda > Insecta > Phasmatodea > Phasmatidae > Clitarchus > Clitarchus hookeri. The sequence continues at coordinate 23,620 of NQII01012253.1, forward strand.
TTGTATTTAAAAACATTCCAGTGTGGTCAGTGGTCACGTTAGCTGAGCTTGCTGACTATCTATGTTCCAGTTACGGCTAAGAATTACTTCCAGTACTTTTCTTTTATACTGACCGAAACTGTTTAACGTGCGTGGAGCCAAACTAATATTCAGTTTGCCCAACCAAATATCACTTTGGAGCAACCGAATAAGAGCAACACAGTGATTTGTTTTCAACGATAAAGTATTTCACTGCCCCTATCCAAACAATTAATTTGTTTGTGCCAAATGGACGTTGTTTGATTAAACAAAACCTTGTTCTCAGTGTATGAAATTCGTATCTTTCCTAACCAGTTGCTCGGGGGAGGAGAAGTGTAATTCCAACACCTAGCACAATATTGCAATCACACCACTCAGTTCAGTCATAATTTTGAGACAAGTTCAAGGGCGATGCATACGAAGAAGCCTGCAGTCAAATGGGGAATCACTGCTATAGAAAATCCTCCTTAATGAATGTATCAATTTCTAAGATAACTGTTTCAAACAAAATGTATTCCTCACAATTTCTTAGCGAAATATTTATGCCGTAAAATTTTTTTCTTCTAAAATTCTTAAATTAAGATTTACATTTTACAAAAAAAAAAAAAAAAAAA
>NQII01012254.1:0-23752 GCA_002778355.1 Clitarchus hookeri
GTGAATCATGTTTTTAGTCACGACTTCGTGCAATCCTCTGTCAGTGTTGGCGTCGGGTATTTCAGCTGATATCACGTCGTCAATTTCGCTGGAATTTATTTTGGTATATAAACAGATTAGGATATGGGCGTGCGGTAATTCTCTTTTCTGCCATTCTACGTAGTACATCCAGCAACGCACTTGGCCGAAAACTTCACGTATAGTCATGAAATCCATAAATGATTTCACTTTTTGTCTATAAACACGTGCAGTGACATCATGTCTATATATTGGGGTTTGTCCAGGAGGCAAGTTGTTTTTTATTTTTTTTCCCATTCTGGATTACACGTGAATGTAATAAATAAGTCAGGCCGTCCATAGTTGCGAACGTACGAAATGGCATCTTGCGCGTGTTCGTGCACGTGCCTTGGGCTACCTGTGTATGTTGCCGGTAATATTGTGAGACGTCCAACGTTAGTCGTATTTCCATCATTTACCACTGCATTACGCAAATGAATATATTCTTCCGAACGAAGCTTTCGTTGATTTAATCGAATAAACAGAAGACGTTCTGATTCGATTTTCACGTACATGTCAACAACGAATTGATGAAACAATTGCCTGCATTGCAATATAGGTTGTCTTCATTTTCGCGAATCATCAAANACATGTCAACAACGAATTGATGAAACAATTGCCTGCATTGCAATATAGGTTGTCTTCATTTTCGCGAATCATCAATCGATACGAATAATAATTCATATCACTGACTTTTTTGTTTGTTTCCCCACCATTGAATATATCTAACATTTTTATGTTGAAGTGATATCTATCTTGACAATCCCAGACAATAAGTGGATATTGGAGAGGATCATAGGAACGATGAGTGTCAGACACTCGCTGCAATTGTTAATTTCTTCGATTATGAACAATATCTCTGTCCTTGAATTCCTCTCCAATAATAAGAATAGCAACTTCGTCAATTGATGGTGCATTGGATATTCGCTAATGTTGACCGGCAGGCCTTTTTGTCAGTTCGAATTATAATTTTATGACTATCCGACTTCATTCGGTGTAGCTATGTTTTGAACTCTCTTATTAAGGTAATTTTGCTTTGAAACATTTCTTGCAACTAAGAAACAATTGATCTTTTTATGCTGGAAGCAATTGCTCATCGTGTATTCAATTCATCGTTCTTGTCACCGATGAAGTATATTTGCAAGAAATTATTTCCGCCATCTGGAAATGGGAGCAAAGAGCCGGCTCTATGATATTTTTGGCTTTGCACTTTGAACGTAGGCATGAAACNTAGCGATGTTTTGAACTCTCTTATTAAGGTAATTTTGCTTTGAAACATTTCTTGCAACTAAGAAACAATTGATCTTTTTATGCTGGAAGCAATTGCTCATCGTGTATTCAATTCATCGTTCTTGTCACCGATGAAGTATATTTGCAAGAAATTATTACCGCCATCTGGAAATGGGAGCAAAGAGCCGGCTCTATGATATTTTTGGCTTTGCACTTTGAACGTAGGCATGAAACTGTTTGTAATTAAGTTCGCTCCGAAAGACCACAACTTCAAGTCGTCTTGCTTCAGCTCGGCGATTGCGACACCCGATTTTTAGTCCTGAGCGTTGCATTCTGAAAACAATCGGAAAAAAAAATTGAGAACAAGAAACTGAAATGTTCAAACAAACAGCTGCCAACAAAGGCGCTTCCTGATGCGAAAGCATGGTAAAAATGAGCTTTTTTGCAGATTTTAGTACCTTTGCAGGTAATACAGATAAAAAAGAAAGGCGTACAAACTCTCGTGCGAACGGAAGGAAAGTTTAAAAAAAAGCAGAATTAAACATTGGTTGAGTTTTTCGGGAGTTATACGTCTCCAAACAAAGGGACACAACTTTTATATATATATATATATATATATATCTCTATGTATTTGAGTGTGCCAAAAAAATTTTAATTTTTTTTTGCGATTGCTATAGCCTTAAAAAGTTGACTTTTGCCTAGCTAATAAAAACGTAACAAAATAGATCCCTATAAAAATATCTTCCGTTTGCGCATCGCACTCAAAATTTTGAAAAATGATGAAATTTCGATATATTTTGTGATTTTTTTATAATTATATAACATACTACTTTTGCAACGCCATAGGTCATTTTGTGAAGGTTAGGGTTTGAAAAATGAAAATAAAAAATAAAACCTGGAATTTCAAAATATTTATTGTTCTGGCAAAAACTCAAAAGACACAAATTTTCTATAGAATGCCGATAATTCGTGATTTTTAAGAACAAATCTTTATAAACGGTAAACATATTTTAATGAAAATTTTTTTTAGTCAACAGAATGTACTTTTAACTCAGATTTGTGAGAAAATTTGGGCATAATATATCTTGATAAGAGGGTCGTCCGGATGAGGCAGTCTCTTGCGTCAGCGCCACACACTTTTTCAGATACTTCGTTCACAAGTTTGACACAACGTTCAACGGCCTGGGTGCGGCAAGGCAAGCTTTGGAAATCCAGCTGCAGTGGTGTGGCAGACTGTATTAAATTTTTGATGTCCTCATCGCTGATGTTCCTTAATAGTGGAGGAGCAGATATTTTGCAACTAGACCACTGAATCATGTCGTCGTAGTCTGTTGCTTTGAAGTCGAGTGTTAGTGTGGTGAAACTGTGAAAAGTTTTTCCCTTATAAAGTGATCGAGCTTTCAACACACGGCGGATTCCCAGTTCTCTGCTGTGTTTTCTTTCATCCACAATCATCGCAAGAACCAAATTTTAAGGGTGAGCAAAGAATGCGTTTAGCTGAATTACTGGATTGATAACTTGTTGTCTGGAAGTTCAACGATCCAGTCTTTCCCAGTCCATACTTTCTTTGCAGGAAAATCGAATGTAACTCAATTACAGGAATTCTGTTCGCCTTATCACAATGACAATTGATAGACATCGTGCATTCACACAAATCAGGAATATTTTTGCAAGTGCAGTCTATGATAATAGCACATTTACATGCTGCTACATCGAAGAGCAGAATAGATTCCCGTTTGAAATCGTAAATTTTTTTTTCGGAATGCAGCTTTCTTTATGTCGCGGTGGTAAAACTTTCTTATCTTATAGTACATGTCATGGTACTTATTAATCAGCAGTACTATCCTATACTCGGACACCGCAGGAATGGAAGCTTTGTTATAGAAATATGTAATCTTACTAGCCACTGTTCCAGCCACTTCACGAAAACTCACATTTTTGTTGTTGGAGCGTTGCGCCATCTCATATCGTTTTCGGAAGCAGCACATTAAGACATATTTGTAAATAGGAAGATTGCTCGGCAAAATATCTCTTGGATTACCGAATATTGGGCATTCAAAATCTTTTCTTGTAGTTATTTTCTTAGACACAGTCATTTTCAACAAGCAGGTGAATGTGAAAACAAAGTCAACATAACACACTTTTTGAGTAATTAACTGTCGCATTAACAACAGCTGGCGATTGACTTAGAAACAAAGGAAGCTGGGTAAATGACGAGGATGATTTCAGAGCAGGTGGCAACGAGATCGGGTCACAGGTCACGGAAAGGATCGGAAATACATGACGCAGTCCAAGTTCGAATCGCTCATGTAGGATTTAACTCTCCGTACTTCTATCTCCCGTCTACCATCTATTCTACAGTATAGTCTTTGGAATACAAATTTTGTAGATTAATAGTTACCATTTATGATAGTTTGTTTATTACTTAAAAATGAAAAAGTAATTATTTTTTAAAAATTAAGAAATATCGCCATTTTATGGAAAATATGTGTGTTTTTTTTTTTTTTTTAGATTTTTGCGCAAACAATATACATTTTGAAATTCCATGTTTTTATTTTTTTTTGTGTTTTTCAAACCCTAAGCATTACAATAGGACCTATAGCGTTGAGAAAGTAGTATGTTATATAATTATACGAAAATGACAAAATATATCGAAATTTCGTCATTTTTCAAAACTTTGAGTGCGATGCGCGAATGGAAAATATTTTTGATTTGAAATTTTGTTTTTTTGCGTTTTCTTAGGCTAGGCAAAAGGCAACTTTTTATGGGTATAGCAATCTAAAAAAAAATTATATGTTTTTTCTCCACTTATATATATATATATAAATTATTTGCTATTATATGCCTATGTGGAGTCATTTAAATTCTACACCTTATTCATTTTAATACGTTTCAAATATATTAAAATTGTTAATTACGTAAAATTTTGTCTTGTTTCTTAAATAAAGAGGCATCAGCTTATTTAGGAGCATAATTGTACAAACAACTGGGTCGAGTTTACAAATTTTGTAATATGTATTTCTAATGTTGTCAGGCATCTTTTAACAGAATAGCATCTAATTTGAGACATAAATAATGGTATTCCCCAACGTTTTTACAATTGAAGTGATTATAATTTTTTGTGCGAACACGTTATAGGTTTCTTTTATGTGTTTCATTAAATTTGGAATAAATATTTTCTTTATTAAGCTATTTGAAACTGTTTATTAAATTTTGATAAATNAAGCTATTTGAAACTGTTTATTAAATTTTGATAAATCATCAACGGATTCATATGAACATATTCTTTTTTTTAATAGTAAAGATGATTTTAATTCTTTGATTACTTTTAAAAAATAATTTTTTTTTATATATAGGTTTACTGACATATATTTTGTTTGCAATTATTAGCTATTCTTATAATAACCCAATATNATAATTTTTTGTGCGAACACGTTATAGGTTTCTTTTATGTGTTTCATTAAATTTGGAATAAATATTTTCTTTATTTAGCTATTTGAAACTGTTTATTAAATTTTGATAAATCATCAACGGATTCATATGAACATATTCTTTTTTTTAATAGTAAAGATGATTTTAATTCTTTGATTACTTTTAAAAAATTTTTTTTTATATATAGGTTTACTGACATATATTTTGTTTGCAATTATTAGCTATTCTTATAATAACCCAATATNAATTTTTTTTTATATATAGGTTTACTGACATATATTTTGTTTGCAATTATTAGCTATTCTTATAATAACCCAATATTCGTTAATCGGTAAAAATTATACATTTGCTTTTACTTGTTTTGAGTTGCGGTTTGAATAAATATAATCATTCACATCTGCTAGACTTTTTACTGCTTTATATAGCAATTTACTTATGAAAAAAATACATCAATAAATCTAAATTCTATAACTGCATCTTGTTATCCACATTTAACTTTAACAATTAGTTTTGTGTAACATGAATACATGTTTTATATGATTTTATTATAATATTCGGTTTGTCATTTTGCAAATCTTGAAATATCAAAGGTTCTTTATATTGATCAATCAACTTTCATAGAAAACGTGTCAGCAAATTTTAACTTTATTTTAATATTAACTGTAAAAATAATTTGGAATTACATTTTCGATTGTGAATTAATATTGGTATAAAATTTGGCAATTTTTAATTTAAATTGTATTTATTACAAATAGCTCCTTTAAGTTTTCCTATTGTATGATCACGTTCTCAAAATTCTTTATTTAACATTTAAATTCAATTCCACGTCTATATAATTTTTTGCTTTACTTGATAATAATATATTTTCTTTTAATCTCGATATATTTTCTTCATGTTTAATTATTGAATCATTGAACAAATTTTTTGAAGTATCAATATTTTCACTTCTTATTAATTTTTCCGTAAATAAACTGAACATTTAAACTGTAGCAAATATGATCAAGTATATATTTTGTTGTATCTGGTAATAAATAATTTTTTTTGACATATGCTTTCGAAAGCTAATATTATATTAAATGGGTGAAATTGTTCTACTCCATTTGAAATATATTGTCTACCTTTTCTGCTAAGCATTTCTACAGTTTTTTTAATGGACCCAAGATTCCAAATTTTTATTTAATTTGTCTTCAGTAACAAATTTAGAATGTAATTCGTACAAATTTCATAGCAATAATTTATTTTAGGAATTAGTTTTTTTTATTAAATTATGTATATTGTTTATACAAAAAAAAGGATTATGATATATTAATAAGATAGTATGCTCTGAAACCGTTTAATATTATTTATAATTAGAATTTAGTAATTTGAATGCTGGTTCATTAAATGAGCATACATTGATTACAATTTTAAAAAACCCTTCATATTTATTTATATTTTCAGGAATTAATTCTATTGGATGGTGCATTATTAAAACTTCGTACTTCTTTGTATCATAATTATTTGCTCTTTATATATAATTATCAGCAGGACTTATAGTACCTTGTAATGCATATATAAAATCAATAAGTTTTTCTTTCAAATCGTTAAAAATTACAGTTATATTTTTAATATTATGCAAAATTTCTTATTTTTAATAATTTTCGTTATTTAACATACATTCCTCTTCAAAGTGAGTTAAGTTTTTTTAGACTAAATGTCAACTATAATTACTCGATAAAATATAAATCTAGTAATTATTTCATTATAACAATCATATTGTCAAATAATATCGCTTTTATTTTTATGTAATGTAGGACTTATTCTTAAAAGATTATTTTCAGATAGCCTAGTTAAAAAAACAATAAAGTGATATTAAGACAAATTAATTCGCTTCTTCCAGCTCGATTGGTTTCAACATATCGTACAACTGCAACTATTTTTAATTATATAGCGGTCTTTCTCTCAAACCCTCTTCTGATTCACTCAACACCTTTAGAAAAATTAAATAAAGTCTGTGCTAGATAATTTTCAGAATAATTGCAATAAACTTAATAATCAAGAATAATATCACCCGCGGAAACCTATAGATACTAAAATTGTAACATCTTGTTCATTACCATTAGCGATATTTTGAATGTGTTAAAAATCTAATGACCTGATTTCAATTGGGTCTCGTCTTCTATTTCTACATTCAGGAGATATATCTATATCAAAAATTCATTCATTTCGTAGTAAATTTCTATTTAGGCATATATTTCTAGAAAATATAGATATATCTTCTTTGAAGTTATATTAATTTCGAGTACATTTATATTTATACTATTAGAATGAATACATATATCTTCAGTTAAATTGAACGAGTTTCAGATACATGTCTATTTGTATCTCTATTTCTAGGTTGAAGTGTATCATCATGAAAATTGAACTCGTTTCGTAATACAGTCATATTTCTGTCTCTATTTCTAGATTAAATAAATTTATATTTATCAATATTTAATTGATCGCGTAAAACGTTTATGTTTACATATATTTTTCTGGATTGAAGGAATATATATTTATCGAAATTTACTTCATTGCGTAATAAATAAATATGATAAGTTTCTCTTGTATCTCGGTAATGATTACTACTGAATCTTCTAAAATAATATTTTCTTAATATGAATTAGCCCCTTAAATTTAAATTACTAGCCAATGCTTTTGTGTTCACAATAGTCAGTTGATTCAAGTTTGAAGTCACTATTTCCCCCCTTTTTATTAGGGATAGATTTTTCAAATAAATTTAATTAAGAAAATAAAAAACTTTTTTTTCTTCATTTTAATTTATTTCGTGTTGAATTGATTTTTTATATTTTGATTATATTCTATTTTCGCTTTAATTTGTCTGCATAAATTTGAATATTTATTTCTTGTAAAGTGTAAGGTAAAAATAAATTGATACATTTTAATTCTTGGCATTGTTCGCATTTTTAGTGAAACTTTTTTTGTATTTTATGTAATTCTGTTTTAATACACAAATGTTTGTGAAAATTGCAAAACCCAGAAAGAATTTCCTAAATGTATCCAAACTCGGAAGATGTGTAAGACAGTGTACCGGCAATAAGTGATAACGATTGAAGAGATATGGCATACACGTAGGCCGGAAAGGTCAGTATTACGCCAAGTTCAGTCAGTAAAGTGCCATCAAACGAAGTGAAAGCAAGTGCCAGTATGTCTCGTCGACGTCAAAGGGTGCCATATCAGCATGTGAGTGAGTTCGAACGGGGCAGAATGATTGGTCTCCGGGAAACAGGTTTGTCATACCGTGGCATTTCAGATCGCACAGGGCACGCTGCTACGACAGTGATGCGTGTGGAACCAGTGGATAGAAGAGCGTCGTACGCAGTGACGAGCGGGTACTGGATCACGCATTGTGACCACAGCATGGGATGACGCCATCTTCTCCGCATGGCCGTAACGTACCGTACATCTTCGTACACAGTGTTCTTTCGACACTGGAGCACTGCAACAGGTGTGGACCTGTCTGCATCGACGGTTCGATGCCGTCTGATGCGGGCTGGATTGGTGGCATGCATGCTTTTGAATCGGTTTATAATGTCCAGTAACCACAAACGCCTCAGACTACAATGGGCTCGTACACGCCATCGCTGACATGCTGAGTGGCAAAATGTAGTGTTTTCGGACGAGTACCGCTTCAACCGGTCCTACAGTGATGGCTACATATGTGTTAGATGCTACTGTGGTGACTGCAATCTGGCAGCCTGCATTGTGGTTAGGCATAATGGACAAACACCCAGTGTAATGGTTTGGGACGCCATTGAATACAACATGCGATCTTGAATCCTACATACTGAGGGCAATCTGAACAGCAACCACTACATCAGTTAGTTTTTAGAGCCGGAGGTACTGCCCCTCATTCAGGCAACTCCACATGCCATATTTCAGCAGGACATTTCCCGGCCACATGCAGCAAGGAATCTGCAAGCCTTCATCAATGAACGACGGCTACCAATGCTTCCCTGGCTTCCACGTTCGCCTGACATGTTGCCCATCGAACATGTCTGGGATGTGGTTGGTCGGCGACTTGTTCGTCATGATCCTCCAGCAACCAATTTTGGTGCTTTGCGGACTCGCTTACATACAGTATGGAGGACAATTCTCCAGGAACATATCCAGGTCCTCTTTAATTCCATGCCACGAAGTTAAGGGTCTATGATCGCAGTATGTGGGGGTTTTACACCATACTGAATTGTCAAGAACAGAGATCATATGCAGTTCTGTAATCCAAATCAATTTTGTATTATCATATACATAATATGTGGTATACAGTTCATTTCAATTACATGTATCCTTCTTAGTGTTGCATTTTTCGCAAACGTTGTATGTTTTGCTAGTTATGCTGTACAATCATATATGCGGCATTTATTACATGTCAGTTTTTCTAGTTTTCTGTTTCCAATTATTTTAGCAGTTTTATAAGATTCTCTAATCCCGTTCATTGAAACATGTTTTACAAGTATTAATGTGTTTATCTGTAGAATTTTTATTTTAATGGAAGCAATAAATACCTTTTTCTGTGCAACACGTTTTGCCATTTTTATACACCATTTATTAAGAAACATTTTTTACTATTATATTTTAACTGCTTTGTATAAATAATAATAATGGATTCAATGCTCAACAAGGTGAACATCTGAATCGAGTTTATATAATTAATGTTTTAGAGACAAATAAAAAATAAAAAAAATTAAATTTTCTAAATATTGATACAATTTATGGCAGGAAAAATTACTTTGCATTCTGACGATAAGTGTAAAAATTTTTTTACCACATAGATATACAACAATTTTTGCTTATTTGTACGTTTATTAATGACAATAGTTATTTTACCACATACAAGGGCTTAATAAAATATAAGAAGGATCAATAAAAGCATAGCATTAAATTCTTTCTTTCCTAAATGTTAAACTGTACATTTTTTCTTGTAATGTTTCCCTTAAAATATTTCTCAAGTCTTTGCAGGAAGAAAATAGTTTGTCACTTTATGCTTTACGAATAAAAAATTGATTAATATTTATAATGTTTTTTTATTGTGCATTTTTAAAAATATATTTGATACTAATTCATCGTAGTATATTTTATAGAGTTACCATTGTTATCTTCAGCTCATATAATTAATCCGTTGGAATTATGAGGTTGCTTTTCCATATTTTTACTTAAATAATTTTTATGATTTGGCTTTGCCTTAGTAAGTATCTTGTGACTTATAGATCTGATTAATTTTTTGAACTTTAAATAATCTGCAACTCCAAAAAGAGAAAAATTTTTCTTTAAGATTGAATATGAGAGTTTGCTTATTGCATATGTTTAGAATTTTAACATAATTTATTTAGAAATTTTNTTTTCTTTAAGATTGAATATGAGAGTTTGCTTATTGCATATGTTTAGAATTTTAACATAATTTATTTAGAAATTTTTTAAATTTCTGTTTTGTAGTTTATGTAAAGAAGACATTAGAATAAATATTGAAAAGTAGTTATTAGATATAACAAATTAATAGATGATTTAGTAAATTTTGTAATATGTAGATATAGAAATTTGAAAAGTGATTTTTTTCTTTGAGGTTGTGTATTTATAAATATTGAAAACATTATTTAGGCCTAGAGGTCACAATTTATTACTAATTATATACTATTTTACCTCATCTAAGCACAACGGTACACGGTGGAATAATGGATAGCACGCTGGACGACCAGTGCCAGGCGTGCGAGTTCACTCCCAATACTCAAGTAAAACCTTTACATATTGAGTAATAAGCGTTAATTAAAAACCAAAAGTAAATCTCAGTAAATGAAGAAATATTGCATTTTTAGAGACCATTAAAATAACTTTATATATGCTTACATATGGCGGAAGCACTGCAAGCCATCCGTAGATTATCTGATGACTTGGAAATGGTACCTCGATGGACCATTGATTTTATGAGCATACCGGCTATGTTCTGGCTTTTTGTGTTCACCACATCTGAGCCAGTTATTGGCAGTGTGTGACTAGTTAAGGGGTGCCTCTTCAGATCCAACAATGATGCTGGGCGAATGCCAGATTTTTGCCAACTTTTCACCAGCTTATCATTCGATTCTAATCCTTAAGTAGGAAAAATGTATTTTGCTACATGGGAAGTAATTTGAAGACCCTTAGTTATTGGATTTAATGAAGCTATGGTGAAATTATATTAAAAAATTATACTGGTGTATGAATATATAAAAACGATTGAACATCGGATGTATATGGAATATCCTTAGTTCTTGGGAATCAAGGATCCTATGGTTAAATTACATTTAATAATGATTCTGGTGCATCAATATATAAAAATATTTGCATTCGAAACGCATTTCTTGTGGGTTGTATTCAATGCGATTGGTGCAAAATACATTCTTTACTCGAAGGGTTAATTTCGGTAGCCATACAAACACCTGCAAAAGGAGCCGACACGTAAGCAGATGTTTGTTTGCTGCTTCTCGAGTGGATAATGAATATGTCGTCCAACGTGTAACTTGGAATGCATAGTTCACTGGCTGTTATAGATAAACATATTGAACTTGCATATGCGCTCCTCAAGGTGAAATGAGCACTTTATTGTAAGTCAAGTAAAACTAAAGTTATTACGAAAAATAAAATTCCATATTTACACCTTTTTACACAAATATGCTGAGAAAACATGAAGCAAAGAAATGATGTAAGTATTCACAAATAAATAAGATAAGGTTCTATCGTTTTACTCCTTGGTTAAGCACACTCACACACACCACTAACACACACACACACATATATATATATATATATATATATATACACTAGCTAAGGGATATTACGATGGCTGCTGCTGTTTCACCTTCAGTAACAGGTATTTTGTTCGCACCGAGACAGATGGCAGCAAAGAGCAACAGCGAAAATAAAATTAAAATGACTGGAAGAGTTTGACATTGTTCTTTTCAGGGGTTACAGATTTGTTCGGAATGCCCTTGTTTATGCAGGAGTCAGACACGGTTTTTGGTATTCAACAGATAGTGACAACAGAGCCTTTGACTGATACTCAGATGTGATGTAACTGAATAATATTTAAATTTCCAATGATGTTAAGAACCTCACCTCTAGAAGAAAATAGATGAAACAAGAACCTAAGCTCTAGCGTATATTTGATGTTGGCACATTCTCGTATATTAAAGATTTCACAACTAAGGAATACTTTTGCTGAAAAAATATTAAGCAAATTTTAAATTACAGCTTTTACTTAAAGGCCTACCAGAAGAATCTGACATATTGTATTCGAATTTAATTTTGACAGCCAAAATAAATATATACTAAGAATTAAAATTCAAATATTTTGCATATAAATAATATAAAAAACTCATAGATAACGCAGTATATGTATCATCTAAGAACATAACGAAAACGTTTTCACAGAGTGAACTTAAATTTACGTTTCCCTAGACTTACAATGCGGATTTTCAGATACTGTACAGTGACACTGCATAGCAAAGTTCTACAAAACTACGAAGATCAGCTTTCAAAAACTCGGTAAAACATGTATATCAGTACTGTATATGAATTCATTTAATCCTGTTTCTTTAGAAATTAAACTATTTTTATTGTGTTTCTTTAAACTAAAATGCTGATGCTGTATTTTTACAACCACTTATTAATTTAATTTCAGTTTTGTTGTCTTATAATTATTTATATTTCCGATTTATCAGGAAGCGTCAAGGCCATAAAAATATATACGTTTTCTTTAAATAATTATTTTACTGTACCACAAATTGACTATCAGTTTAAGTGGTATCAGTTACATTATTGGTATGGGTAAATTTTTGAATTATGAAAATATCGTTACCTATAACAATAAGTGACATATAACTATTTGGGCCTACTTTCGTCTACACGAGTGAAAATAATATTTAATGAAGTTCTTAAATGATTAGGTGGTAGGTAGGTCTCGAAGTCTCATTGACAGCAGTATCGTTATAGTTGGAACCGGAAACGTATGCAACAGTAGAAAAACAATTAAAAATACACACGTGCCTTATCCAGGACTCGAACCCCGAAAACCTCGTACGATAATCTAGCATGTAATCAACTGATTTACGGAGGTAGGATTCAAAGTATCATCTTCGGATGTAATCAGTCAAATGTCTTTAATGATAAAGGTTTACCAATCTGAAATATTTACAGGGCCGTCCTGTTGAAAATATGTTTGTGAACAAATTTAAACACGCATGTTTACATGGGCTATTGTAGCATTACCTGAAAGAAGAGTTTGGTGGAAATCAGTAAATTGGTTCCCAAGATACGGCAAAAAATTTATTTTCTTTATGGGTGCTATCTTACAAAATTACCTAAAAATAGGTTCTGTATAACATGTTTTTAATATATACTGTCCGCATACAAAGTTTGGCTGTATTTGGTTCAATTCTTTAATAGATATGAAAAACTTATCAAAATTATTTATATGGACGTCATTTTAAAAATCGTTGTCTGACCCCATTTAAATCCCTCAAGTTCACATGGAATTCTGTACAAGTATTGGTGTGCAAAGTTTGGTAGATATTTGTTGAGTGGTTCCGGAAATATAGCAGAATGTTCCAATTTTCTCACATAGCACTATTTTGTGGAAAAGCCAGCAAAATAAAATATCTTTATCCATGTCTGATGCGTCTAACATACTCTTAACGTACAAAATTTGGTTAAAATGTGTTGAATTGTTTTATAGATATAACATACTAATTAAAAATTATTTATGTTAGCGCCATTTAAAATTAAGTCTGCCGTTCTTGATACATGTAAGTTTACATCCCTCCTGTAGCACTAATTACGTAAAAAATTTGGTGGGAAACAGTTGATTGGTACATGAGATATGATATAATATCTCCACTGTAACGTGTGACGTCTTCATAAATGGAAGACAAAAATATTATGTATTAGCACATTCAATGATTGTAAGAGATACTGACGTTATACAAGGTTAGGTTGTAAATCAGTTATATACTCTCGTACGTATACCCCTTACATACAAATTATGAAAATGTCATTATTTCAATTGGTCACAGCACCAACGACTGAAACTACAGTCGTTCTTGAGGCTTTCCGCTGTTGAATCGGTGAATGTTTGCTGAAATGTTTCACCAACTAAACAAATGGTTTTTTTTTTCACTGAAAGTGCACAACTGAATACGAGCGACTCAAGTAGGCGCTGATAAAATGGTGAACTCCGAGGACAGTCACTAAAAATTTTAATGCAATCCTGCTTTAGTGTAATCATATGAGTGTCTTATCGCATTTGCGCATGGTGCAATATTTGGCAATGATATTTTGTGAATGTTTATGATTACGAAGATAAGACAAAATGGCTGCTGCGTCCTCTGGTAAATGTTTACATGGGGCAAGTTAACTTACCAAATTTCATTTTGTGTTTCATTGGCATTGTTGAACTTGTGGTTTTTGGACTTGCATTAAATGTTAACTAGGTGTAATATCGTATGTACAACTACAAAATTTATTTCACAGTGTATATTTTCTGAATTAGAATCCGAGTATATAGTTAGGGTTCAGTAAATTCTTATATTCGTTGTTAACTTTAATTACCAATAAGGTTTCCTGAAATTGATTATTTTAGTGTTTCAATGCCGTCGATTATCGACACCCGTAGTCAGTGGGTTGCGCGCTCGTCTGTGGCACGAGGGGTTCCGGGTCAGAATTTTGGCGAGGGAACGAGTGTTTTGATTTGGTTTCGTGTTTTTGTAACTAATATGTGACAATTTTTTTTCGTAACGCATTCTGCACGCTACAATAAGTATTTGCCAATTATTGACTAATTTTACTAACAAAATTGTAAAGTAAGCCGTTTTGGTCTGCAAAATCGATTACTGGTACGTATTTTAGTAATTTTGCGTTGTACGTTTCGCCAACTCGAAGCTGAAAAATTACAAAATACATAATTCGAAATAACCTCAAAATAATATTTGCGAATTTTGATGTTTATTACACACACGGACGAGGTTTCTGATGTAAACGAATGTATATTGTACTTGCAATAACTATCCTACAAAGATTTCTGAAACATTGTTTAAAAAAATTTTTTNATTTTGTTTTCATTATATAATTATTGTTTTAAGAAGAATGTCACGTTACATTTTTCTAATTTGCGTTTCTGAATTTGAAACTTTTCTAAACAAATTTCAAGAGTTTAAATCAAGTTCGTATCGTGGTTTTAATTTTGAAATTATAATTCATATTATTATTCACTTATTATGAAATTTTATATTTTTTAAGTGTTTACTATTTAATTTTGTAGTAAATGCTTTAAAATTCAAACTTATCACGGGTCTTTCAAACATACATTTTCGTATTGCAGGTGTCCTAGGAAATTTAATTGGTTTATTTGTTTATGTTGGTGTCCCGGATATATCTGAAACGCGCTACGTTGTTCGTGTGTTCAACTTCGTTGTCTTCGGGCGTAGTTAGTTTTGTAATGGTTTTTAAAATCTTATTTAAGCGAATAATTGATTTGAATATTGTATTATTGTCTTACGTTTTTCGTTATCGTGTTGTGTAACTGTTTTCGAGCAGGAGTAGACACAATCATTTAAGTTTCCCTTATTTGTTTTGGGATTAGCTGTGTTTACGTAGGCCTATACGACACGTGGTTTTGAAGCAGAATATTTCTTTATATTTTGTAGAAATTGTGTCACCGTGCAATAGTTGCATTATTACCAATGAATAAAGCTCCAAAAAACGGTATTGGAATTTTGTAGAAAATTGGCATTAGGACCTAACCTTTCCGAATTAGGCTGTGATGTACTGTAGAAGTAAAAGAAATAATACAAATAATATGCCTACTATTTATTGAAAATTTGGCTTATACAATGACTGATTTTGTAGAAAATAATTTTTTTTAGCAAATAGTGAGGTGGACAGTAATTTTACACTTTTAATTACAGATGCTTGATGGATTGTGTTTTAATGTAAGAAGCATGAACTGGGACTCAGCAGACAAGCTGTTACAACAGATTGGATTCAAGTTTGTAAAATGATCTGGCTTTTTTGAGCTGTACAATATGCAATCCTTCATAATGTTTTAAATATACTGTTTAATGTGGACAAAATAGGTACTAATCTTGGAATGTAGGCCTAAGCTTAAGGGCTAGATCCTTCGTGGGTTTTTTTAGTTTAGCCAATAATAACTATTGGAAGGCCTACATGCTAATATTTATTTAAATATAGATGTTTTCAAACTTTGACTTAATCTAACAATATTATTTATTCCAATGGAAAAGAAATATATGTTACACGGCTGGAAATTTCTGTGTAGTACTGTTCCTTTTATTATTAGACATGCCTAATTTTCACACCAGAAAGACGCATTTTAGTTAGGGGACATGTCTCATTTTCACTCGAGAAGCTTAAACTCCTCTTTCATGTAAAATAGTTTTGTGGCATGCGTCTCTTTTCCACTGGTTCCTTTATTATTTAGTGAAATGTGATATTACAGTAAATGGAAGCATCAGTTTTTGTTGTTTAAATTACAGAGAGGCAGGGTAATTGTGAAGAGTCACAACTTTTACAAAAAATTTAACTAAATTACTGAAAATGGTATAAATCGGCAATAGTGTAATTATGCTTTAACACAGTGGCATAGTCCATGCTTGTGAGGTTGTTAGTGGATTTTATTGCGGGAGGAGGTAGTAATACCAGGAGGTGTTAGGAAGTTCAGGAAGGGCAGGGAAAGGTTGTGAGAGGAAGGGGAGGATGAACTTACCACTGGGAAGTTGCGTAATAGCATGTATAGTAATAATAATGGATTAAAAAAATGACCAGTTTATTTTATCATATCATATTTTATGAACTGAATAACTTTAGTAGGATTTGGCTAATAATTAGCTAATCTCACATATAATACTTTTATGAACATTGTCTTAGTCATCGTCTAGACTTAAAAAAATATAATGGTGCCGCGGGCTACGACGACCATAGGTGTGCGCACGTGGTGGGCCGGCGGGCCCAGCGCAGCCCCAACCCCCACCCATTAATATAGGCATTCAATATGGCAATTTCGCTAACTTTTAAATGTACTCAAAAATTATGTTAATGTGTGGGTCATATAAATTAAATTTTATATAAAACATACTTTCCTACATGTATGTAAAAAATTCTCATTTCAGTTTATATTACATGAAATTTTGTTTCCTCCACCCTCCCACCCAATGTAAATGCCTAAACACGCCTATAATGATGAACAAAATTGATTTAGAGAAACATCATAATTTCAATAAAAACATAAAAATAAATATTATTCCAATGTTTGTCAAACGAAAACACCCTACCTTTAACATTAGTATGACTGCAAACTTGTTCACACCTTACCCAACTTTAGGTTTATTTGGGACAGCTTGATGAACCTGGATCTTCTATACAATGTATTGCGGGGAAAACTAAATTTTGTTGTTAATTCTGGGTTAATGGCTATTATTTTGCTAATAAAAGTATCTAGAATTCATGATATACGTATACAAATTGTGCGTAAGCAGAGAATATAAAAAGTAGGCCTACTGGTTTGGATTTGGGTGGGTATTTATATTCTTCTGTCCCACACAAATTAAAACTTCTAATTCCGATACAAAATAACTTACTCTCCCACAAGAAAAACAATGACATACACACATACAAAACCAGAAAACAGAGTAACCTACCATGCCACCAGTCAGTATGCTAACAACTGCCACTACAAAGGCATCTGCTTCCACAATCGATTTCCACGCAGATTAAATATCTAAACCCATTAAAATATGCTGACGCAGTCAGGCAGATTGCGGAAAATGAGCTTTTTTTTAAAACATTAAATTATATAAATTTTTAAAAGAANATGCTGACGCAGTCAGGCAGATTGCGGAAAATGAGCTTTTTTTTAAAACATTAAATTATATAAATTTTTAAAAGAGAGCAAAAATTATTATATAATTATTTAGTTTACACAGCGGATAATTATTCAAATATCCACGAGCTGCATGTGCATGCATAATTCTATTGTATTAATGCAATCTTTTTTTTGTACTTCCTCTTTATTGATTAAACTATTTTTATGTGTATGTATATAGAACTGTAAAGATTTCAAAATTNTTTTTTTTGTACTTCCTCTTTATTGATTAAACTATTTTTATGTGTATGTATATAGAACTGTAAAGATTTCAAAATTGTGTGCATAGCTGCATATCATTTTAACTACTTGATGCATTTTTAATTGTAAGTTATTTATATACCATTTAATTATATAATGTACTATTAATAGAGTTCAAAAACATGCAAAATAAATAAATACTAATTTACAGCAAACACCCCATGTTACAGTAAAAAATATAATTCAATAACCTGCTTAGGGAAATATTATTTTGTTGCAGTGATGAGAAATTCATGCAAAGGAAAGCATATTACATCTACCCCTCAGATATTTGTCTGACAATATTTTTTATCACGATTTCTCTTATGTGCCACCAAACTGCTGTTTATTTACTTATTTTAGCTCTATTTTACTTTCGTCGTCTGTTGCAGATTACACTGGGGTGGAGCAGGGTTGTTTCGGAGTTGATAGAGTAAAATGAAGGGTTTTTAGAAATGCGTAAATTTTGGTATGTCAAGTTTTCAAACAGACGGAGTTAAATTTTTATTTTATCAGGTTAACCTGGTTAGTTTTCGTAAGCATCCTATGACATTTCAAACCGTGAATAACTGTCATATCCACAACTTGCATTTGATATAATTTTATCTTCAAATAAGTGTAAACAACATTATGTATAGGTAACTATTATGTTAAAAAAAAANATGCTGACGCAGTCAGGCAGATTGCGGAAAATGAGCTTTTTTTTAAAACATTAAATTATATAAATTTTTAAAAGAAAGCAAAAATTATTATATAATTATTTAGTTTACACAGCGGATAATTATTCAAATATCCACGAGCTGCATGTGCATGCATAATTCTATTGTATTAATGCAATGTTTTTTTTGTACTTCCTCTTTATTGATTAAACTATTTTTATGTGTATGTATATAGAACTGTAAAGATTTCAAAATTGTGTGCATAGCTGCATATCATTTTAACTACTTGATGCATTTTTAATTGTAAGTTATTTATATACCATTTAATTATATAATGTACTATTAATAGAGTTCAAAAACATGCAAAATAAATAAATACTAATTTACAGCAAACACCCCATGTTACAGTAAAAAATATAATTCAATAACCTGCTTAGGGAAATATTATTTTGTTGCAGTGATGAGAAATTCATGCAAAGGAAAGCATATTACATCTACCCCTCAGATATTTGTCTGACAATATTTTTTATCACGATTTCTCTTATGTGCCACCAAACTGCTGTTTATTTACTTATTTTAGCTCTATTTTACTTTCGTCGTCTGTTGCAGATTACACTGGGGTGGAGCAGGGTTGTTTCGGAGTTGATAGAGTAAAATGAAGGGTTTTTAGAAATGCGTAAATTTTGGTATGTCAAGTTTTCAAACAGACGGAGTTAAATTTTTATTTTATCAGGTTAACCTGGTTAGTTTTCGTAAGCATCCTATGACATTTCAAACCGTGAATAACTGTCATATCCACAACTTGCATTTGATATAATTTTATCTTCAAATAAGTGTAAACAACATTATGTATAGGTAACTATTATGTTAAAAAAAATATTGAACTGCTTTTGATGCCAAATATATGTTTTCTTGCTCAAATTGAAAATTCCTGTTTTTGGAGTTAAGAGTTTTCCTCGTGAGTATTTAAAATATATGAAATCACCAATAACATCCATATAAAATTCTTATATTANTTGCATTTGATATAATTTTATCTTCAAATAAGTGTAAACAACATTATGTATAGGTAACTATTATGTTAAAAAAAAATATTGAACTGCTTTTGATGCCAAATATATGTTTTCTTGCTCAAATTGAAAATTCCTGTTTTCGGAGTTAAGAGTTTTCCTCGTGAGTATTTAAAATATATGAAATCACCAATAACATCCATATAAAATTCTTATATTANGGAGTTAAGAGTTTTCCTCGTGAGTATTTAAAATATATGAAATCACCAATAACATCCATATAAAATTCTTATATTACTCAAGGAATCTTACTGGATAGATTTAAATATGACAAAATTATTTCAATATATAAGAAGGTTGATAAAATCTTGATAAACAACTGCAAATTGCTCTGCTTTAATTCTTTTCAAAAACTTTAATAAACATTATAGCTAATAAACTTATTAATTAGTTAATGAAACACGGTGTAGAATCAAAATGTCAGTTTGGCTTTATGGAAGGAAGATATACGAAACAGGCTAGGTATATTCAATTTTGTAAATAAAACACTTACCGGTACTTCTTATGATGATAAATTGTTTACTACAGATATTTTCTCTACCCTTTCCAAAGTATTTGACTGTGACAACCATATCTGCTCTTAGATAAGCTTGATCAAAGTGGGTTAAGAGTGGTCACTAATAAATTGTTTTAATCTTACCTAAAATACAGAAAACCATTTACATCAATCTCATACAATATAAATAATTGGACTAACCTAGAAGTTACCTATCAAAGTCGAGTAGGCTACTATAAAACTAGGAGTGCCACAGGGCTCATATTAGGAAATGTTTTGTTTATCATTTACATAAGCTATTTCCTTACTGGGATAAAACCAGTTTTCCTATTTTATTTGCAGATGATACAAGTATATTAGTTAGTGACACAAATAAGTCTGTAATGGAGTAAACAACTAGGCAAACGCTTGTTGACATGTCCAACTGGTTCTCTGCAAATAAACTTCTTCATAAATCTAACAAATCAATTCTTGTACAGTTTGTTTACAAAAGGGCAAAGTAGCTCTGGTAACAAGTAGAACAACACAAAAATAGGAAATGACACCCATAAATATGAAAATAACACTCAATTTCTTTGCCTAACTGTAGATAGCAATGTGCCTTGGAATCAATATGTCACCAATATCTGTATAAAACTAAGTTCTATGTGTATTGCAGTAAACCAATTAAAAAAATATTTACTACAATAATACTATCAAACATTCAGCCCGTCAGTTGTTATGGTATTATATTTTGGGTAAACTCCTAAAATTAAAAAAAAAAGTTACTAATTTCAAAATTAAATAGTACGAATAATTAGTGGAATGGAGTATAGTCGACGCAAACCACTCTCTGAAGAGTGAAAAATAAAAATTCTTCAGAGTATGTGTACAGCAGTACGCTCTGTTATATTTAAAATATTTAAAAAATAAAAGAATAGTGATATACGTAATTTATTAACCAGAGATGTAGACAAAATTCATAAGTTTTTACACACAACCAAAAAAATTCATCAAATCCTTACTATTCTAGTATGAATAAATAATAAACAAACTTCCAACTACTATCAAATCAATAATCATATATTAGAAGTTTAAATCTCAACTTAAATCTTATTTCCTCACTGGTGCTTTATATTCTGTTGAAGAATTCTTTGATAATACAGACTGGACTTTTAAAACATAATTTTAATAAAACATTTTCGTATAGTATGCGTCTTTGAATACATTTATTTCTTAATTTGTGTATGCATGTGTGTATGCGAGTGTGCATATGTGTACATACACACATGAACACAATCCATTGTGAGTGTAATTATTTATTTATCTTACAGTGTGTTAAAGTAAATATTTTAATTTTTGTTTTGTGATTTCTTTACTTATGTTTCGTTGTGTCACATATTTATATGTAACTGCATACTTACATTATCTGAAAACGCAAACTCGACAACTCCTATAAATGGGGATGGATATAGACAGGCGGTTTTAAAATAAATAAATAAAAAGTTTCAATTTACCACTTAGGTGTAAAAGAAACCTATCTTGCAATTATACTCCAAGCTACAAATAATTATAATCACAACCCTATATAGTCTCTGATCCCTGGAAATCAGCCCCAAGGTATTTATGAAAAGTCGCAGCTTTTATGAATNGTATTTATGAAAAGTCGCAGCTTTTATGAATTGATGTATTTGTGCCATGAAGGTAGTGTATTATATGAAACTATATTATATTAGTGCTGGTGCATAGCATTGCTTGGTTTGCTTACGAAAAATACACACTTGTAAGAAGTTAAGGAGCTGTGAAGTTAATATATGCCCCAGCATGTTTCTTTTATATCACAGTAAAATATACTAATTCCATAGTGAAACATCTCGCCCTGAACAAACAAAAATTTAATCGACGCCAGTATTGTGACATATGAAAGTTTTGCTGTACATTTGTAATTTTTTTGCCGATTTTAGTCTTAAAATTAGAATGTGTGATACGTAATTTGAAGGAAGTTTACAAGTATAATTTCGTGAGATAGTTTACTTTCAAACATTGATTTTGTGTTTGTCAAATATTGCAATGTTAGACTGTCTCTCTCTCTGTCTCTCTCTATATATATGTATATATATAAATATATACACACACACACTAGCTTACCCGGCCACGCGTTGTAGTGGCATAAAAGATTTTGGTTCTATTAATTTCTGTGAAATTAATTGAAAGAAGCATATAAATGTAATTTCAAAATATTTATTATTGAAGTACTTTTTTGTATACAATGTTTTTAGTTTTAACATATTCTGCCCGTATGAATAAGTTGGTGGGTTTTCCTACTCTTGAACACGACACATACAATTGACCGTGCGAAAAATATTCTGTTTCTAAATATATTCCGCACATTTGCAATGACTGCCCTTAAGCTTTATTTATTGTCATTGCAAATGCCAATCTGACTGGAAACTGTGTTCTTTTAAAGTGAAAGGGAATTTCTGATGGAATAAATAGAATTCTGGGAAGAAGCACATCTTCGCCTTTGAAAGCACCTTTCAAGACGGTAGCTTCTATATAATTGCCCATAATTTTTTTTATTGCAAGGCGTGTGTTGTTGCAAAGTTTTGGTTGATTGATGTTACCAAGTAAAATGACTGGCACTCCTATTTTCAATTTTAATATATGTGTAGGCAATCCTGGAACATCAAGCGAATTTAGAAATTCTGGCTGATAATTTACCGCTTCATTTTCGTGTAATGTTACATCCACAGATTTGTATGTGACATGTTCGCTTGGGATTTTCTCAAGGATGCTGTCGTTTATTTCGTAAATATCTTTATTTTTTGCTGCAAGTATTGCTCGCTCGCTTATCCAATTGTGATCCACATAGTTCATTGCAATGTTTGGAAATATGTGATCTATCAGTTCACCTTCAGAGGTAACTACAGTACAGAAATTTTGTGGAAATGTAATTTGTCCTGTGATGTTATCTGCTGGTAAAGTGCCATTTACAATTTCTAGCAATTGGCGTGAATATGTTCCTGAAGATGGATCGTTGTGAAATTGGACGCTCATATTTGTAGTTAGTTTAAATAATTTAACATGTTGCCATAAAGGTGAAAATTTAAGGCAAGCATATATTTCATCTGCCGTTGTAGAGCGAGGAATCACAGGCATTGTTTGTCTGAAGTCTCCTGCGAGCAATACTAATGCATTCCCAAATGAGCGAATACTTCCCCGCAAGTCTTGCAATGTTCTGTCGAGAGCCTCCAGAGATTTTTTGTTGGCCATTGTGCATTTATCTCATACTACGATCTTGAAATTTTGCATCACTTTTCCCATTCCAGATGTTTTAGAATGTTACATATGGGATTTTCAATTGCATGCAATTTTAATGGCAGCTTTAATGCTGAATGCGCCGTTCTGCCTCCAAGTAGGAGTGTAGAAGCAATTCCGGATGACACTAGTGCTGTCGCAATTTCATACTGCGATTGAACCGTCGCTAAAATGAGCGTAAAGAGAAATGTTTTCCCAGTACCTCCTGGTGCATATAAGAAGTAGAGTCCTCCTCTTTGATTGTTCGCTGCGTTAATTATTTAATCGTAGGTGTCTTTATGTTCGTTTGTGAGTTTAGGAACGTTCGATCGTACGTATGACAGTAGAT
>NQII01012255.1:4136-22673 GCA_002778355.1 Clitarchus hookeri
TTTAGTCTGTTGACTAAAAATTTTTTTGTACTCGTACTTTTAGAAGAAAAATTCTTGAAAGCCCATTTTCCAAGAAAATCCCTTGTAGAACTACAAACAGTTTTCTTGTAAAATCTACAAAATTTATATTAGTATTATTACAAATGGTGTTATTGAGTAACTTGGTGGACCTATTATTTTTATCCTAGAAAACAAATGTGATTAATTAATAACAGAGAAGATGGGAAAAAATTATTTCGAAATAGAATTCACAACAAAAAAAAAAAAAAGGGAATATTACACTCTGCCAGCACAGGGACTAAAACCTATGTATCTTACGTTATTATCCCACCCTTAACCACAAAACCAACTTCAGTTACAAACATTACATGTATATTTGTACAAGTACAGTAGTAAATACCTACAAAATATTTGCAAATTTACTCGGTTAATAAGAATGAATTTTTACAATTTTAAGAGTTGCGTGTAGAAATGAAACATTAACGTTAACAGTTAATGAGATATAGCATCACTAGTTTTTTTCAAATTTTATCGTTGAATGAATAATGCAATGTGGGAGAATGACTAGATGGCAATTTCTGGACATTCGCAATGGCGAATGTACAAAAATCTCTATCTAGTCTTTAAAATCGTCACCGTCTTATTATGATTAAGTGTTTTACGTTATTCAAATTTGCAATGAGTGCATTTCATTTTGCACGCAACTAAGCTTCACAGCAACTCTAGTTTTCGCACAAACAGCAATATTCTGTTTTACCTTGTTGAGTGGCCGCCATTTTGCTTGAACTCGTGGATACGTGGATACTACATATATTTCTTGATGCCTATTATAAATACAGCTCTTGTGGTTTTACAAACTAGTAATTTTACAAGATAAATTTTCGGACTGTACCAAACATTAGTAAAATTACAAACAATTTCTCAGTAAAAATATTAATTGAATAGTAGAGTGTAGAAGTGAGTTGTGAAGTACCAGCGTGACCTTCGTTCTAGTATGATGACGTGGAAAGTCGCAGAACAGGCGAGGGCGTCATGTGTGCTCTTCAATTTGCAAACGCGACCAGCGCAAGAGCAAGAACCTAGCCGCTAACACAAGCGGCAAATGTTTGACGTCCGTCGTAGCACTGCGCTGCTTGCGGGCGTGTTGTCTGCTGCGTGGCACAGTAGTTGAACGACCTCGTGTAACGGCTAGGACGTTTCTACAGTGTTAACCAGTGGCGTTAATTACACTCCCGCAGACCTAGCAATGCCT
The DNA here is from genome assembly GCA_002778355.1 of Clitarchus hookeri. Taxonomy (NCBI): domain Eukaryota; kingdom Metazoa; phylum Arthropoda; class Insecta; order Phasmatodea; family Phasmatidae; genus Clitarchus; species Clitarchus hookeri. Next base: position 5,389 of record NQII01012255.1, read on the forward strand.
TGTAGGAGAGGGAGGGGGCGCTTGCAAATTTTCACTGATTACTACATAATAACAAATGTAGGTTTATTTCAAAATGTGAGCAGAACACAAAAAAAAAACCTGTCACAGAAGGAGCAATTTACGTCCCACATTACATTAACACCGGTGTTGAATTCTCATTTCTTACCAGGCCTACCTACCCTTATAACCTCGCATTTCCGGGTGGTAGAATTACCTAACGATCTTAGATAATAAATGCATCCCGACTAAAACAGGTCTTTGTGACTGAAAGGTTTATCGTATCCAGGCCCGTGCGCAGTTTTTATTTTATTATTTTTTTTTCACAATTGTTTAGCGAAGTGTGCATGTGTGTGTGTCCATGTTTTGTAGACGTGTTTGTGTTCGTAACTGTATCAGTGTTTTATACATGTGTGTATGCTCCTGTTTTATAGATGTATGTTTAAATGTGAATCAGTTAATATGAATATACTGAATTAAGTGTGTATATAAAACAGCAAAAAAATTCGTTATTCTTTTAGAAATAATTTTTGTTGGATAACTTGTATGAATGATTATAATTAACTTCATTGTCCATTGATCACTTGTGAACTTCTAATGTCAATTTAAGTGCAATTTTGGACTTAAGTGTAACAAGTGGAACTGAATTGTAAAACGTGGTTAAGTGAAAGAGAAGGCATATTGCCGTAACTTCGCCTCGATAAGAACAAAGACGTTATCTAATGTGATCTAAACGGCAAACTACAGCAGCTGGTGGCCAAGTGTGGAACAAGCGAGTCTCTGAGACCGCGAACNTCTAATGTGATCTAAACGGCAAACTACAGCAGCTGGTGGCCAAGTGTGGAACAAGCGAGTCTCTGAGACCGCGAACCATGCGCTCCTCTGCACAATCCCCTCCGCCTTCCCCTCTAGTTTCACACGACTGTGCACGTAGAAAACTTTCTTGGAACGCCCGGCTGTCCTGTTTTACGTTCTGATGAGGACAAAGCCATATCAACTTTGCCTTCATTTTCACCATGAACATCATTTTCTGGCACAGCCCATTTATAAAAACACTAGCAAACCGTCCCGGCTTCGCCCGGGTACGATTAGTAAAAGGCAATTAATTTATGTGAAAACAGAATTATAAAATTATACTATGTTGGCCTAAGCTTTTAACTGATTACGGCAAACCAAAAGGATNTTTATGTGAAAACAGAATTATAAAATTATACTATGTTGGCCTAAGCTTTTAACTGATTACGGCAAACCAAAAGGATGGAAAAATATTTTACCCGATAGCCAAGAGGTAGGGTAATGTTTTTGGAGTGTATCTGTGCAACTATTGCGTAGTTACCACATTTCGGCTTTCCAGCGTCGATGTAAGAAAATCAAAACGTGAGTTTTATCAAGTTGTAGCTTTAGGAAAAAGTATACTTACGTACTAATTTTTGCGCTTGGCTGAGGGATCTTAATCGATCACCAAAGTTAAGCAACGTTCCCAGCGGCACACATTTGGATGGATGACCGTTTAGTGGCATAACATCTGAGCGCTTCCGGTCTTCGGAGGGCACGTTAAATATTCGGTCTCAGTTTTTATCGATTGATAGCAGTCATTAAGCCATTTCAGAGGTTCTTGGACGGCCTGATAAACTTTGACACCAGAGGAAAAAAATATTTCGGTCACGATACAAAATTATATTTTGTTGTTATTCCACAGGAACCGACGTACAATTTTCCGGGATAAAAAGTATACTATGTTCTATTCCAGGACCTAAGGTACCTACATACCAAATTTAATCAAAATCCGTTCAGCCGTTATGGAGCTGAGTGCTAACAAACACACACACACACACACACACAGTCTTTATCTTTTATAATATTAGTAAGATTGAACGGAAAACCAAATATTGTTATTTTTTACGGGATTATTAAAACTAAGATTGACACAGTTCGTTTTTAATTTTTTTTTCTAATTCTACTTAATTTAGTTATATTTATTTCAACTTTAGCTGACAAAAATTCTTTTTCCAGACCAAAGTACAACTGAAATGAATAAACTAAATGAGTAAAATGTAGAGGAATAACTACAATTTTTAGTCTGTATTAACAGTAGATTTTAAAAGGAAACGAAACAGCTATATTTCTTACACTCTAATATGCAAACAGTTAAAATTGCTCCAAATCAGCGATTTTGACTGTGGATCTGTTGAAACTGCTCCACTTGACTCAGTACAGTTCTACCGATAATTTAGACTGTAGATCTGTTGAAACTGCTCCACTTGACTCAGTACAGTTCTACTGATAATTTAGACTGTACATCTGTTGAAACTGCTCCACTTGACTCAGTACAGTTCTACTGATAATTTAGACTGTAGATCTGTTGAAACTGCTCCACTTGACTCAGTACAGTTCTACTGATAATTTAGACTGTAGATCTGTTGAAACTGCTCCACTTGACTCAGTACAGTTCTACTGATAATTTTAGTTGCTGGTATTCACTGATTAAACAATGGTTTTTTCTGATTTCTAGTGAATTGCACTGGCCTGGAAATTAAACCTCGGTACTTTCCCCTGATTCGCCATTAGACAATAGCTCATTATATGGATTGAAATCACTGGTTCACAGTTATAGTGTAATGTGAGCAGTTTCCTTTCGTTGGACTCGTAACACCGTTCCGCAAATTACCTTAAATTGTTTTCCATAATCTCAAATGTTTTATTAAAAGATGGCATAGGGGCGTATCCGAGTTCGTGAGGGATGGAGGACGTAATATAAATAAAAAAACTAAATTTTATTTCTAATTTTTTCACACAATTATTATTTAGAACATTAAAATATCNGACGTAATATAAATAAAAAAACTAAATTTTATTTCTAATTTTTTCACACAATTATTATTTAGAACATTAAAATATCTATTCACTATTACTCTTGTTATACGTCCATCAGAATTGTAATTAAAGTCCTTGTCAATGTCTCTATGTTGGTTGTAGTCGCTTAATCCACACTCATTATTTATACATGTTCAGTCTGTCTATTGTCAATATTCAAATGTAATTTCACTTACAAGCAGTTAGATCTCTCAACCAATGACCAAGGGAGGTGGGGGATAGTTCCTGTCCGCGACATTGAAGCCTGGGTGGTAACAGCGAACACCTGTCATAGCACTGTTCGATCGAATAGTAACGGTGAAGGTCGTTGGCCAATGTCTTTCTAGCGAGCGTGATAACGGAGCGGCGTACACTGCGATAACGGTTCCTCTTCCTTATTGCTGACGTCATCGCATTCAGTGTGATTACAGATGACACTTTGCTGTTATACTCACCGTATATACGTTACATTCGCCTTCAGGACACAACACACTGACGAAATATGGTGGTGGGTCCCGGAAATCGCTAGTCAGCCATCAAAAGAAATGAAAACGCCCGTGAATTTCTAAAGTTTTATTTGTGTACTCTAGACCTGCTCAATGTATGTACACAATTATAAACCACACATCATTCATACAGTTTAATCTATTAAGGCTGTCATATTTCTTTTTCGCTTCTAATTAAAGTATTTAAGTATTTTTTCGTGATCTTTATGTTTGCGTATGTGTACATTATGTTTACCCGGTTAAGTGTAAGAAAAGGCACTGAAACCTTAACTTCGCCGGTATAAATAAAGTCTAAATAAAGAAATAAAAATGAATAAATAACATTTCGTTTTGTTTGGCGTTTTTCTATCCTTATGTTAGATATCCGAAACACTTTGTCTTAGTTATTACCGAGAGTGTGTAGTTTAAGCATAGGAAATATAGACAAGGTAAACAATTTTACCTTAAAACCCCTTTTGATATATAATTAATATATATTCTGATTAATCTGTATAGCAAACAAACGTATGTTTTACTCGTAACAACTGTTCCACAAAGTAAGTCGCTGAAATATCCTTGGATTATGCTTTTATTTTATTTTTGTAACAGTTTTAACCTTTAGTTGTTTTATTGCTCCTCTAAACACTGCTACGAATATGTATGGTTTCTCTTAAGAGCTGCGAACTGTTTAGTTTTAAACTTTGAAAATTATGTTGAAACATCTATATAATGGCAGGTAATTCGTATTGTAGAATAAATGCCTGTGTTTCATGCTGATACACTCTCGTCCGGATCGGTGATGTCAATCAGTGAAATAACATTCACTGGAAGTCAGTTGATAAGCCACTGCGTTCTGACGAATCAAGCAAATGAACTGGGAACGAGTGACTTATGGCAGTGTAATTCTGTATACTCAGCGGGAAACACAAATAAATCAGTGAAATTCAGTCATCATGTTAATTGGTTATCTGACACTTGTTATCAGACGCACCATTCTCACTTGTTTCCACTGATTTGTCTTAATTCTCACTGTTTCAGGTTTAGAGTGTAGTTAAACGTCTTGGCGCTCCGATTAAAACGTAAATTAAAAAAACAAATGTTAGTAAAATAAAAAGAAAGTTTAATGGAATAAAACGTGGTCTCAGTTCCCGCAAATGCAATCATTTCGCTTTAAAGAATATTGAAATACACCGAACTACAATTTGCAGTTCTGTCAGAAAATGTTTGTATGCCATTCATTGTTTACGAAGTCAGTGTTTGCATTGTAAATGGATTTCCGAGGAAGAATATACAGAATAAGACAGGATGTAGTGTATTAACACAGGGAAGACATATTTACAAGAAATTACATCAAAAATTTAGATTTTTTCTTTTCGATAAAGTAAAGATTGCAGGAATATGTGCCCTTTAAGTAAAATTTAAAATAGCACTTATTAAAAATATTATAAACTATTAGAGATTAAGAAACAAATTTATAAGTAGTTTTTTAAGAAAGGGATATATTAACCCGGTGGGAATTTGTTGGTAACATAATCCCCCATTCAGTACTTAAATGGGGGTCAGTGCCTCTTTGAGCCTATAATTTCGAAACACTGTAATTGATATTTCTTTGCAATAAGTAATTCAGTTAGTAAAAAATATAAAAACTATAAAGGTTGTCATGTTGTGACTAGCTCAGATTTGCTGTTTTCGAGAACACCGCATGTTTGTGTTGTAAGGTGACCTGGTAGGTATGCAGCCAGTTATGTGGTTTTGAGTCACCATGTTGCCATGTGGGGCTATGGTGTATGTAGATTGTGCAGTGTAGTATAGTTATTACAATGCTTATTTATTGTATATTGTTAAACGTATCATTTCAAGGCAAACATTTTAGCTTACAAATGTGGCAACAAAGGACCCAGTTTTATCAAATAGTGTATTCAGAGTTACTGAACAAGGTCACGAATACAAAACATGCTCAAAGTTTGAGTTCTACATTTTCACATATGTATGAAGGTGATGCTGAAGGGACTGGTGAACATGCTCTGGTATACCAGGATTTGTTGTACCCTCTGGTATGCATTCTAAACACGTTCCCACAGTTCTGGGGCATTTGCCATGTCATTAGCATACACTTGGGCGTTTAAATAATGCTGAAAGTAATAATCTAGAAAGTTTATGTTCTGTGACCTTGGTGATCTTTATACTGCCCCTCATCTTCCAATCCAAGGCTGTACGTTGCTTCCATGTACTGCCTGATTGTAGAACTGATTTGTTCTGGTGCTCCGTCATGTATGCACCACATTTCACGATTTAGATTCAGTGGTTTGGTAGGCCACCCTCCAAGAAGACCCGATAGGAGGCTCCTTTGAGACGTCCAAGAAGGAGTGAGTGCCAGTCAACATGTCCCCTAAAATACCTGCCCAAATGTTCTATGAGAACTGTTATTAGCNTCCAAGAAGGAGTGAGTGCCAGTCAACATGTCCCCTAAAATACCTGCCCAAATGTTCTATGAGAACTGTTATTAGCTCTGTGATCCACGGACGACATGGGAATGTGCCCATGCACATTCTCGTAAATGATGGCTTTGAGAGATCCCCACAGCTAATCGTTGGATTCATATCAAAGGGAACATCCAGGCCAGGCGATTGGTCCTGCATGACCCATCCAACTGTGTGGAAACTTCTCATGTAGATGGGCTCTGGCTTCTATACTGAGGTGTGGTGCGCCACATCATGCTGATCAACATGCGGTGTGTCATATCCAATGGGAAATCCTCGAGTGGTACATGTAACTATTCAATCGCTGATTTTCTGAAGGGCGTAAGTTCTGTGATAGCTGTTTTGGGATAATTACAAAAAAAAATTTGTTGGAGTAAATCGTTGAAAGACAGTATGAATTCACATTACCTAGACACGTGACAACTGTCACTTTGTGTGCAAGATAAGAATGCAGGGACAAGTGTTTCATGAGGACCCCTTGAACATCTCGGAGTTACACCCTTTAGACAAGCTACATACTAACTATGTTGCAAATGAATGGAAAATTATACAGAAAGTATTTCAATATTCACAATTCAAACATTGCATCCATACACAAAATGGCAGCATAATGTAGTGTCATTTAGTGTCCCTTAATATCCTCTTTATTGTCCACAATGCAAACATTTACATTCGCATACACAACAGGCCCGACATTATCCAGTGTCATTCAGTGTCTCTCAATATCTTCATTATTATCCAAAAGTTAAGCGTGTACATTCACATACACAATAGGGTTGGCATTATCCAGTATGCTTCAGTGTCCCTCAATGTCCTCACTAGTGGTGGTCTTGCTGGAAACATGGAAGGAGTGCTGAGTGTCTGGAATGTACTATGACACTTTGCGTATGTCACTAACCTTTTTTCGTTGATTGGAACTTGATTTGGGTAGGTTTTGGCAAAGCACAGATGCTCTGGTGTTGAGGTTGCTTTCAACAGCCGGTAAGACCACACTATCAGTCCATCAATCCTTTCGTAGGCTCGAAACACTCCTGGAGTCTCCGAATCATCACAGTTGCCAGCTGGGTCCCTTTTCTGTTCCGGTTGCTGCTTTTCCAAAGGCAAGCATGTTTTCTTGTAGTACTTGGGCCACCAACAAGAAATGTCGAAGATTTTGTCTGAATAGACTGTTCACCTTCGCCTTCGTGTTGTATTCCTCGGGCGTGTTCACTCTGTCTTCTTTACGAACCTTTCCCTTGGTTAGAGTAAAATCCCTATCACAAGGGAAGTACGAATGGCCTCGCTCAGGGTAGTAGTGATAGATCTTGGGGATGAGCTTTTGAGCCATCAGTCATTAAAGGGGCCGAACAATCTGTTCTGTGTAGTGCATGCATCGCTGAAAAGGTGAAGCTCCTTCACATTCCCTGGAATGTTGTTGATGTATGACAAGAGCATTGAACAAACTTCATTTGCCTCTTTGCAAGCTATTCCTTAATGGTACATTGACAACGTAGAGTGATTGGTACTCAGTTCATGGATGCAAAAAGTAAAGACCTACAACTGCCGCAAGTAGAATATACCTTGGACGGGAATCTTTGGGAGGGACAGGTTTTGCATATAGTCAAAACACAATGCCTTTATGTCGCCATTTTCCTTGCAAAGATCCCCAATCTGCTTCATTTTCTTGTAGAACTTCTTCAGTCGGCATTTATGCACCAATAGTTCTGCGGAAGCGACCCTCTTGGCGACGTCGTTAATTGATTTGCTGCGAACTTTGACGCCCAGTTCCTCGCACTGTATGCAGGCGTAACCTAAGCTCGACCGAAACTGTATCCATAGTTTCCCTGGTAAATAGCGGAGGTAGTATTCATACTCTATGCGAGTATCAGGAAACTTAGTCAAGAACATATGGTGCATGAGCTTGATGTTTAGTCGAGCATCCAAGTATATTTTCTCCCGTGATGAATAATGGGAAATAGAGGTTGGGAATGATGCCATCGGGGTGATTTCATGAGCGGGAATTTCAAAGGTATGTCTTGAGGCATGCCCACGCTTGTCCTCTGAAGTGTGTCCCTGTTGCAGAAAGTCCGTTCGACGGCGAACTCGTTTTTCAGATATAGAATGAAGACTGGGGAAGGCCTTCTGAAAGACAGCTTTCCTCTCACTGCCGCAGATAACGTAGAATTCACAAGGCACTGCGTGAAGCTCGGTATCCTCTTTACGTGCGCTTCGCCTCTTAACTTCATGCAGTTGAATAAGAGACTAATGGTAAAGGTCATGTTGGTCTTACTTTCCATGTNTGCGCTTCGCCTCTTAACTTCATGCAGTTGAATAAGAGACTAATGGTAAAGGTCATGTTGGTCTTACTTTCCATGTCATTCATCGTGGCAAGTATGCTTTGCTGGTCTGATTTGGTGAGAGCTTCAGAGCATTTANGGTCTTACTTTCCATGTCATTCATCGTGGCAAGTATGCTTTGCTGGTCTGATTTGGTGAGAGCTTCAGAGCATTTCATTTTGGATCTGTCGGGAGAAAACGTAATACCTTTAAACAACAGTATACTAATGTAATATTGCGAAACATCACTATACATTCAAGTTAAGAGTAATAAAACATATTGTTATATGTATTGTGTCAAAGTCATTATTCGCATTACACTGTATTGCAGTGTAATAACATAAGCTCAAAAACTAATATTAGAAAACGTAGTGATTTTTCTGCAAAACAAGGTAATACAGATTTATAGCACCACACTTATTATTAGTGTTGTTCTATGACAATAGGTAACTTTTACAATAACAAAATAGACTTTTAATGTCTATGTTTAAGGTTACGATATAACTGTGTAATACTGTATAATTCTAGTAAAGTCTTAGACATAATGCATTAAAATATGTAGTATCAAATTAAAGATTGTTGAATGCACCTGTAATTAGGTCCATTTACATTGGTGGGAACTAATTTCCCAGCACGGGTGGTGTACTCTTTCCGGAACTGCCTTGCCTTTTTGCTATTGTTTTCCTTGCGTAATTCGAAATGACGAGTTCCTTTCTTCTGCTCCCTTATCCCCAGGCTTAGACCAGAAGTCCATTTAGACTCTTCAGATGACATTTCCGAAAAAAATGGAATTCCTGTGCATGAAGCACATGTTATATCATATTTACCTACCACATGGTGACAGGTTTCTACTTGCAAGGGCTTGAATACAAAGCATGTGTAACGTATTTTAGCGGCCGAGCATGAGTTTCTGAACGACGCAAGTCCGGAGCTTACACCCATTAGAAACTCAAGGAACATTTGATAGTGATGTATTCGTCATTTGCACATAGATATGTACGCCGATTACAAACTCAACTCACAGAGGAGTGTGTTGAGTGTTGCCTAACTCAATTAAGCAATTTCTGTGGCTTTCTCCCGTTATAAAATCAGCTATTACTGTAATGTGGGGGCGCCCCAATCATGCTAACCAACTTGTGGTGTATCAGATCCTTTGGGACATCCTCGAGTCGTGCATGTAACTAATGCTGCAAAAAGTGTACGATTGGCCAGTCAAGCCCTTGGTTTCCCACGGCGTTGGATACCAACAGTGAAACGAGCATAGAAACATACACTCCACGTTCTTATGTGATACACGCTCTACAGAAACAGAGGTTTGCCGACTACCAACAGCAGACGCAGTGACTCGGGAACCATCGAACCTAGGGCATGTGTTCCAATGGACTTTTTGTTTTATTTTGAGGAGCACTGTAAACACCTCTGTAACTTCTCAGACAAATAGACACAATCTGTATTATTAGTCAAGTCAAAGTGCTCATTATTACCACATGCAGTCCTGCACTGGAATGATACCAAATATCGTGCACCTAATCCCGATGGTCTCTGAACGACGACCAACTACACCGAAGTGCCAAAAAAAACTGGTATAGGCGTGCGTATGCAAATAACAGAGGTATGGAACCAATCAGAGTAACGCGATGCGGTCGGCAGCGCCTATATAAGACAACAAGCGTCTGGCAAAGTTGCTAGATCGGTTACTGCTGCTACAATGGCAGGTTATCAAGATTTAAGTGAGTTTGAACGTGGTGTTATATTCGGCGCACGAGAGATGGGACATAACATCGTCAAGGTAGCAATAACATTTGGATGTTCGCGTACGACCATTTCACGAGTGTACCGTGAATATCGGGAATCCGGTAAAACATCACATCTTCGACATCGCTGCGGCCGGAAAAAGATCGTGAAAGAACGGGACAAACGACGACTGACGAGAATCATTAAACGTGACAGACGTGCAACCCTTTCTCAGATTGGCGCAGATTGTATTTGTGGACTGCCCTGCAGGATTCATGGTGTGAATTTCCCCCTGCATATCTTCAGACATTAGTCGAGTCTTGTGTAGAGAGTCGTACTATGCACTACGATTTATTTGGTGTGTAGGTTGGTTTCAGACATATGTCTTATAGATTTGTGTAATTTCCTTAAAAAAGTGACTTCAAGCGAGAAGGACGCAGGTGGCAGAATTGATCATTTGCATGTTGTGCATTCGTGATCGAATCAGTATTGAAAACATGAGTCCGTAGTAATACTGCTTCCCATAGTTACTTTAGAAAATCTTTATTGCATTCCTTATTTATGTGTATATAATTTTATTAAAAGTTTTTAATAATATTAATGGATGCGTGGTACTGATGCCAGTGTTAACATCGTTGTAATGAACAAGCTGAATAGATTATTTTTAAATATGGTTTTTTAGTACCATTAATAACGAACGCGATTACGACTCGTATTTACTGGTACTAAGGGTTGATTTAATTTATTTTTACTATGTATTGAAAGATTTGCTTCCTATGGCAAAATGCTTGCACCCTTCTTTCACAAACTCCGCTTCCCCGTCATTTTTACCCCTTCCTCAGCTGCTCTCAGTTCTATGTGTTACTATAAAGAAACACATTTTTATTGGAGTTTGACCTTTAGGTCAGTGTGGATAAGGCGTTCCGGCGCTGTAGACGTGGTTCCAGTTGTTATTGGAGTTTGGCCTTTATGTCAGTGTGGATAAGGCGTTCCGGCGCTGTAGACGTGGTTCCAGTTGTTATTGGAGTTTGGCCTTTATGTCAGTGTGGATAAGGCGTTCCGGCGCTGTAGACGTGGTTCCAGTTGTTATTGGAGTTTGGCCTTTATGTCAGTGTGGATAAGGCGTTCCGGCGCTGTAGACGTGGTTCCAGTTGTTATTGGAGTTTGGCCTTTATGTCAGTGTGGATAAGGCGTTCCGGCGCTGTAGACGTGGTTCCAGTTGTTATTGGAGTTTGGCCTTTATGTCAGTGTGGATAAGGCGTTCCGGCGCTGTAGACGTGGTTCCAGTTGTTATTGGAGTTTGGCCTTTATGTCAGTGTGGATAAGGCGTTCCGGCGCTGTAGACGTGGTTCCAGTTGTTATTGGAGTTTGGCCTTTATGTCAGTGTGGATAAGGCGTTCCGGCGCTGTAGACGTGGTTCCAGTTGTTATTGGAGTTTGGCCTTTATGTCAGTGTGGATAAGGCGTTCCGGCGCTGTAGACGTGGTTCCAGTTGTTATTGGAGTTTGGCCTTTATGTCAGTGTGGATAAGGCGTTCCGGCGCTGTAGACGTGGTTCCAGTTGTTATTGGAGTTTGGCCTTTATGTCAGTGTGGATAAGGCGTTCCGGCGCTGTAGACGTGGTTCCAGTTGTTATTGGAGTTTGGCCTTTATGTCAGTGTGGATAAGGCGTTCCGGCGCTGTAGACGTGGTTCCAGTTGTTATTGGAGTTTGGCCTTTATGTCAGTGTGGATAAGGCGTTCCGGCGCTGTAGACGTGGTTCCAGTTGTTATTGGAGTTTGGCCTTTATGTCAGTGTGGATAAGGCGTTCCGGCGCTGTAGACGTGGTTCCAGTTGTTATTGGAGTTTGGCCTTTATGTCAGTGTGGATAAGGCGTTCCGGCGCTGTAGACGTGGTTCCAGTTGTTATTGGAGTTTGGCCTTTATGTCAGTGTGGATAAGGCGTTCCGGCGCTGTAGACGTGGTTCCAGTTGTTATTGGAGTTTGGCCTTTATGTCAGTGTGGATAAGGCGTTCCGGCGCTGTAGACGTGGTTCCAGTTGTTATTGGAGTTTGGCCTTTATGTCAGTGTGGATAAGGCGTTCCGGCGCTGTAGACGTGGTTCCAGTTGTTATTGGAGTTTGGCCTTTATGTCAGTGTGGATAAGGCGTTCCGGCGCTGTAGACGTGGTTCCAGTTGTTATTGGAGTTTGGCCTTTATGTCAGTGTGGATAAGGCGTTCCGGCGCTGTAGACGTGGTTCCAGTTGTTATTGGAGTTTGGCCTTTATGTCAGTGTGGATAAGGCGTTCCGGCGCTGTAGACGTGGTTCCAGTTGTTATTGGAGTTTGGCCTTTATGTCAGTGTGGATAAGGCGTTCCGGCGCTGTAGACGTGGTTCCAGTTGTTATTGGAGTTTGGCCTTTATGTCAGTGTGGATAAGGCGTTCCGGCGCTGTAGACGTGGTTCCAGTTGTTATTGGAGTTTGGCCTTTATGTCAGTGTGGATAAGGCGTTCCGGCGCTGTAGACGTGGTTCCAGTTGTTATTGGAGTTTGGCCTTTATGTCAGTGTGGATAAGGCGTTCCGGCGCTGTAGACGTGGTTCCAGTTGTTATTGGAGTTTGGCCTTTATGTCAGTGTGGATAAGGCGTTCCGGCGCTGTAGACGTGGTTCCAGTTGTTATTGGAGTTTGGCCTTTATGTCAGTGTGGATAAGGCGTTCCGGCGCTGTAGACGTGGTTCCAGTTGTTATTGGAGTTTGGCCTTTATGTCAGTGTGGATAAGGCGTTCCGGCGCTGTAGACGTGGTTCCAGTTGTTATTGGAGTTTGGCCTTTATGTCAGTGTGGATAAGGCGTTCCGGCGCTGTAGACGTGGTTCCAGTTGTTATTGGAGTTTGGCCTTTATGTCAGTGTGGATAAGGCGTTCCGGCGCTGTAGACGTGGTTCCAGTTGTTATTGGAGTTTGGCCTTTATGTCAGTGTGGATAAGGCGTTCCGGCGCTGTAGACGTGGTTCCAGTTGTTATTGGAGTTTGGCCTTTATGTCAGTGTGGATAAGGCGTTCCGGCGCTGTAGACGTGGTTCCAGTTGTTATTGGAGTTTGGCCTTTATGTCAGTGTGGATAAGGCGTTCCGGCGCTGTAGACGTGGTTCCAGTTGTTATTGGAGTTTGGCCTTTATGTCAGTGTGGATAAGGCGTTCCGGCGCTGTAGACGTGGTTCCAGTTGTTATTGGAGTTTGGCCTTTATGTCAGTGTGGATAAGGCGTTCCGGCGCTGTAGACGTGGTTCCAGTTGTTATTGGAGTTTGGCCTTTATGTCAGTGTGGATAAGGCGTTCCGGCGCTGTAGACGTGGTTCCAGTTGTTATTGGAGTTTGGCCTTTATGTCAGTGTGGATAAGGCGTTCCGGCGCTGTAGACGTGGTTCCAGTTGTTATTGGAGTTTGGCCTTTATGTCAGTGTGGATAAGGCGTTCCGGCGCTGTAGACGTGGTTCCAGTTGTTATTGGAGTTTGGCCTTTATGTCAGTGTGGATAAGGCGTTCCGGCGCTGTAGACGTGGTTCCAGTTGTTATTGGAGTTTGGCCTTTATGTCAGTGTGGATAAGGCGTTCCGGCGCTGTAGACGTGGTTCCAGTTGTTATTGGAGTTTGGCCTTTATGTCAGTGTGGATAAGGCGTTCCGGCGCTGTAGACGTGGTTCCAGTTGTTATTGGAGTTTGGCCTTTATGTCAGTGTGGATAAGGCGTTCCGGCGCTGTAGACGTGGTTCCAGTTGTTATTGGAGTTTGGCCTTTATGTCAGTGTGGATAAGGCGTTCCGGCGCTGTAGACGTGGTTCCAGTTGTTATTGGAGTTTGGCCTTTATGTCAGTGTGGATAAGGCGTTCCGGCGCTGTAGACGTGGTTCCAGTTGTTATTGGAGTTTGGCCTTTATGTCAGTGTGGATAAGGCGTTCCGGCGCTGTAGACGTGGTTCCAGTTGTTATTGGAGTTTGGCCTTTATGTCAGTGTGGATAAGGCGTTCCGGCGCTGTAGACGTGGTTCCAGTTGTTATTGGAGTTTGGCCTTTATGTCAGTGTGGATAAGGCGTTCCGGCGCTGTAGACGTGGTTCCAGTTGTTATTGGAGTTTGGCCTTTATGTCAGTGTGGATAAGGCGTTCCGGCGCTGTAGACGTGGTTCCAGTTGTTATTGGAGTTTGGCCTTTATGTCAGTGTGGATAAGGCGTTCCGGCGCTGTAGACGTGGTTCCAGTTGTTATTGGAGTTTGGCCTTTATGTCAGTGTGGNACACACGCGCGGCTAACCAGGAACCTCGTTACCCATAGCCACCTTAACAAAGCCACCTTAACAAACTCGCTGAAGTAGGTCGCCATAGGGAAGTCACTTAAGTGATTGTTATAAATTCATAAGTGGCATTTTTCGCATTTAGGCGCTAGGAGACGGTGGAGCAAATTATCCTGGCACTTACTTATTGTAAATAAAAATTGGTTTGTTGCACTCTGCGTATCGTTTAACGTGTATTTGTTTCCATTACTAATGTAAACGAGGTCTCTCTCCCGGGTTTTCAGACGTGGGAATCGTGCCGGGCGATGCCACTGGTTGGCGATGTTAAATCCCCTCCCCCCCCAAAAGTACATATTTACAAAACATATGTATTCTTATTTCATATACAACATAAATGGTACTTTTCTGATGATTGTGGCGGTGATTGTACTAGTTTTGAGTGAGATGTTCGTGTTGTAAAGCGGTGGTGTGGTGCTGCAATGTAGGCCGCTCTGCTCTCAGTCTACGGTCAAGCAGAATGATGTATGGTATATGTACGTATCGGGGAAATATATAGTCCATTGACAATTACTTACAACATTTCTGAAGCCCTGCTAAAGTTCTACTTCCAGGATATTCCTCCGCCCCACGCAAACAAAGCTTAACCGAGTCTAGAAAATTACGCCATACCGCATTCGTGCGCACTCAGTGTAGTGATATTTTGTATTATAACTATTTATTACTAGACATTACCAACACACCTATTTGATCCCTGTTTTTATTAGTTATAAACTAAATATCTAACTTTTAGATTAAGTATAAGTAAAATCACAATTTTACGAAAAGAAAAGGTATTTTTTTATGTAAACACAAGTATAAAACGCTTGTGATACACGACGTATTTAGGAGACAACCAAACAATTAACATATGCGGTTATTTTTCGATGGTTTGATTCAAATGTTTGAAGAAAAATCGCGAATAGATGATATATTATGTAGCTTACTTAGACTGAAGATGAGGTAGACCACATGTGCCCAACATTGACCTGCCCCAAAGTCACATGTTCAGCAGTCATGAACGTGTTTGTTTACGTCTATATTTACAAAAGAATAAACACTTTTATTATAATGTAATACTTTCACCAAACTGCATTACAGATTGGTTAGAGGAGGTATACAAATATCTGAAAGCACCTGTCTACTAAACAGTGTTCTCCGTGCGCAGCCAGCGAGCTCGCTTTACCTCATCTTCAGTCTATACGCTGTTGAAGTCGACGTCGCAAGCTGTACCGTTGCCTAGCAACCGTTGTGCTGGATGCAAACAAAAGTGTGATCCAGTTGTTTCCTACAGTATATTATGAGTTCTCTTGTCTTTCGCAATATTTGCTTAATAGTATTCACGAAGGAGTGATGGTTAATTGTTTTGCGCTTGGCTGCAATCACAAAAACATTACAGAGATGTGTAAACTCTTTCGTTCCCTGAAATACATGGTTAAAATTATCGATGTGGATTCGTATGTGTCATTGTATATGTACTTGAAGTATATTTGAAGTAGGTATATTTTAAGTGTAATAGTAAAACTCCTTATAAAAGTCCCAATTTTTTTTTTTAATATCATTAATACAGTAAATTGAAATAGGCCTGTGTTATTTTCATTATTATCTAAAGTGGAGCTANAAAATTTTTTTTTTAAATATCATTAATACAGTAAATTGAAATAGGCCTGTGTTATTTTCATTATTATCTAAAGTGGAGCTATAAAAACTCCANTTTTTTTTTTTAATATCATTAATACAGTAAATTGAAATAGGCCTGTGTTATTTTCATTATTATCTAAAGTGGAGCTATAAAAACTCCATGCAGCAGGTTATAGCAAGTAATAAATATTCTGCGTAGGCTACCATGCATATTATTAACAGTAGACTAAACTGTTAGTATGAATCTCTTGTATTTTACTTTAAAAATTACTATTCACATCATATAAGTAAATTTACTTAATTTTTGTGGTAGACAAGCTAGGGATCCAAACGAAGGCTTGCAGCCTTGTAGCTGCTACTGTAAGGAAGGCGTGAAAGGGAACCGTCTTACAATTATTGAAAGAAACAAAACAAAATCGTTCATGTTGACTTCCCCAGAGAAGTCGAAAGGGAGGCAAGTTACAGGTTATATTCTGTGGTTACTAACCTTTAACGTGTATGCCATAGCATGATACGACACAAGATGCAGTTGTGCATGCCTTATCCTGCACACAGTGGGGAGTTTACAGCTAAGTGGAGTATCTTGGGACGAATTTACAAAGTTCTAGTCGAGAGGAAATGTGTGGCAAGTGGAGTCAGCTGATTTTCTAGAACTTTTAATATATTTTAGGTAATGACAATTTATATAACACAATTCTTTTAGTCATTAGTCCTAGCACAAATGTATGTTGTGTATGGTTGGAGAGTAAGTTAATAGGCGTAATAATAAATAATGTTATGTAATGTGGGCGGGTGTATAGAGACTGTAATAGTTACACCCACTTTGTTTTGCTTATTGCTCATCTTAGGCAAGATTATGCCTTCAAGCATTTAATATGGTTAAACGACACAATTAACGAAACGAGGGTAGTTTTAATTATACAAGAATTTTGTTACTTTACGCATTTATTTCTATGGATGCGGTAAGTTCTGAGTTACTGTAATTTTATTAGGCTTAGTACAAACCTTTAGAAGCTGGGTTTCAGTAAGGAAAATAAGTTAACATTTTTATATAAAAATTGAATAACACAAATAAAAAACTAGAAAAATACTTCTAAATACCCATAGCCTCTGTCTGTTATAAAACAAGTCCAATAATTGTACCGTCAATATTGTGGTTCTCCGACATTATTTTGGCGCGGTTACCCTCAGAAGTACAGTAGGTACACGAATTTGACACTGGAGGTTTCGGGTTAAATTCTATTCTCCGAAGAAAAAAAAACATCCAACAAATCATTAAAGCAACAGAAATAATTACAGATTCAGACTTGGAAATACAGATTAAACATCGCAAGTTGAACAATAGCCATTTCGCTGTACTTCTTCCTTAGCAACGAGTTGTTTGCATCCAAGATGGCGGCGCATAGGAATCCACGTAGCAGACGACTTCAACAGCGCATAGTCTGTAGTAATCCCCTGGAGCGTGGTGAATCACACACGGACCGCTGCCATTGTCTGGGCC
>NQII01012256.1:20387-30906 GCA_002778355.1 Clitarchus hookeri
ACTACTCTAAGCTTTTACATCAAATTGTGTGTTATTCAGTCTCCCCAACTATCCTCGAAAAATGTAAATTGTCTATGATGATAATATACATGTCTAAATTTCTTGAGGTTGGAAGTCCGAATGAAGGAAAAACTTTCTCGGCGTGGCCTTCGACCAACGCGAGTGAAATTATTCTGCCCGCTTACATTACTTTACAAAGATTTTGACCGGGCCACCTCTACAACAACCTTCCCGTTCTATGTCCCGACAATTTCTGTTGCCCACATCATGGAGCCGGGCACCCACATCGACGAACAAACTAACTCCTGATTGGCCCAAACCACTCGCCTGATGTATTGTCCCAGCAACGACCTAATTACCTGCAACCACCGTGGTGCCAACTCTACAATTTTTCCTACCTGCACAGCAAAACAAACTAAATGCCACAGTTGAAAAATATCAATAAACATATATCCCTGAATTAATATAAAAGGAGTGATTGCGATATTGAACAGCCTTTGTTATTTCACAACTACAAAAATTATATCTGGCAATTCCCCCTTTATATACTATACAAGCCTAAAGGCATAAACAATTGTTACCAGCATGATTTGCAAAATGTGTAGACATATTTAAAATATAAATATTCTCATTGTTTGGAGATGAAAAAAATTAAATTAAACCGGAAACCATAATGACCTGCAATGTCATAATGTGAAGAGAATGAAAGTACCCTCTGTCTGTCCAGAAGATGGAAAATGGTGTGTTCTCTTGCCAACCAGTTCTGGAAAAGATGGTACAGTGAATACCTGCAACAGTTACAACCTCGTGGGAAGTGGCAAACTCCACAACCAGGACTTGGGAGACCTGGTACTAGTGGGTGAAGAGCGTGTACCATCCCTGGACTGGTGTTTAGCCAGAGTAACCAGACTGCATTCAGGGAAGGATGGAGTTGCCCAAGAGGCTGAAGTACGCACGGGAAGGGGGCAGTTAAGTCGGCCAGTACGCAAGATGTATCGTCTCCCAGTGCATTAATGGTCTGTGTGTGTGTTAGTGCTTTACATAGTGACCTGTGTTTTGCGTTCTATGACTTGTGTTTAAGAGACCTCGTATGATCTGTGTGGGCGGAATGTTATTCATTCTTAAGAGAAAAAACTGTAATTATGCTTAGACCTATATTCACCATTTCGCGGAGGGATATACAAGTAGTCCTCATCTCCACAAAGAATGATCGGTGGACTTCAAGATGGCATCATGGTAAGTTCGAGCATATATAAGCTAGCCTAATATAATTCTTAAAAATGTATCTGGTGTGTTCTCTACACAATCTGTTTTCGGCACTGTCCAGAAACCCATATTCCTAACTCTTAGCTGCAGTCTTGAACAGGACTTTTCAAAACCTAATACACTGCTTGCCTGGGAATTGTTTACCTTATGGCTAGTGCAATTACAACTTGCACGTGCACGGAACAACTATATCTTGGCTGGAAATGAAAACCTGTTTATTTGTATTCACATTTGTATAACTAATTGGAGTTTTTTCTGGAAAATCAATTACACTTTTATTGATGCCATTAAAATAATTACCATACATAATACTGCCATGCTAAGTACTATTCCCGTAAGCACTTTATTTTTCAAATTATTACGCTCTCACATTTTTAAACACTTTTGTAAACAATCAAAACTGATTCCTATTGGCTAATGTGTATGTGACGCAGATGCACATATTTTGGTTTCGCCATCATACCGTCAGCATGCGTCCAATTGTATTTTCAGCCCGTTGCTGTGGATTACAGAGAAACTTTGAAAAAAATGATGAAATTGTTTTTGTAAACACATGTCTATTACAAAATTTACTGATAGTTTTAACCTGATTTTGTTTTAGTTGCCGCTACCTTCGTTGATGTTTGAAACAAAGTCTGCGTTATTTTGATTGATGTGATAGGAAATTCTGTATACGTTGTACGGTACTATCTGGTATAGTGTGATACCACAATATTAAGAGTGTGAGATGAATAAAATATTGTGTCAGTTCTTTGCTTTGGTTTTTCACTTTATTAGGTAACACTGTGTTACGTGTTGAGTAGAATAGGTAATTACTGGTCAGTATAGTTGAATAACACATTCAGCTAGAGTAGTGACATGTACAATTTTACTATACCCATGAACAGTCATAAAATTTCCAAGAAAAATAAAATAAAACAACCTACAACAGAACAATGTCTTTGAAAAATCAAATTTAAGTTTTAAGGTTAGAAATAATTACCAAAAGTATTATAACTAGGAAGTGGATGTGTGGGTTACNAAAAATCAAATTTAAGTTTTAAGGTTAGAAATAATTACCAAAAGTATTATAACTAGGAAGTGGATGTGTGGGTTACAATTGCTATAGGAAATGGATGTGTGGATTACAATTGCTATTAAGTCTTACGTTAATACAAAAAAAATAACTATTTGGGGCGATTAAAACAAAAATATTAAAAATATAAACATTATGAGAAAATTAAAACCAAAACAAAACATTACATCAATATTTATGGTAAGCATAAGCTTTTAAGGAAAAATCTATAATACACTTATTATAGCATTTAAAAAAAAACCATTTTAGTACCGCATTAGGCAACGAATTTAAACTTGTAGGTAAGTATTTTATTCCAGAATTTTACTCTCAAGAATGATCATTTTTATTTTAGACTCATGCAATCATGCTTAATTTAAATATTTTCCTGCAAACACATGCTTTTCCCGCACAAAATCGTTAGTTTATTTTTAAAATGCGTTATTATCAAGTTATACACACACTGTAACGACATAAGTTAGTAGTTATCGGAATACGCGGTTCATTTTCTTTCATTTTGCTAAGCTTCATAATATTTTTATCGGGTTTGAAATTAAAAGCCGTGGTGGTTCGTTTTATCGTGGTATAACGTTATCGGGCGCACGCGTGTAGTTTCAAACATCTTAAATTTTGTTATGCGTCAGCATTAGTAGTAGAAGCTTTTTCAGACTGTGTCGACAGTTTTGCTCTAGGAAGTTCGATTACCTTTATCTGACTGATGGCACAGTACGCGGACTACGATGACTACTGCTGGCTCTAAAGGTTGATTAATTTTTATCGATGATGCAGTTCGGATGGCTACACAGAAGACTTCTGAACTTCAGGTAGACAGTTTTCGGTAGAGGGAGTTTGATTAAATTTTACAAACAACGCAGTTTGGATGACGCTGCTGGCAGATGCCGGCTGCCGTGTCCTTAGTTTAGAAGAAGAGGGGAAGGGGGGATAGGCCCGCAAAATAAATACTTGGGGTGTCTATCGCCTAAAAAAGAAAAAGTAACCAACAGTCAGAGAAGACGCATCGAGCGTGACGAACTTCACCCACACCGGCAAGCACCCGCGACCGCTAAATCTTTTTTCACTTCAATTCTTTTCGGCTTGAACTTTAAATTCTATTAAATTATTTCCACCAGTGTGGGAGGTCGGTAGGGTGACAGGAGAGAACGGACGTCCCTCCTGTCTTCATATTTTCTTCTTGAGAGACAAGTTTTCGAGACGTAAATGAATAATTAAATGACTGTGGCGCTGCTCTCTGTTAGTTTGCCTATAAACTGGTTCGTACTCTGCATACCTGACGATTGTATGTGAACTGTTTCAATTTTTCCAGTAAATAAAAGTACAGAGTAATAAACAAACATTGGACTTTTATTTATATTTATTGGCGCCTTTAACGTTTCCTGCTACTGTACTACCAACTAAGGTGGCCGAGTGGTAACTTCCAGCAGTCATCACAGACGCTTCATCATTACAAATATGGCGGCCGAATGCGCTGCGTGGAACGTTACAAATATGGCGCCTAACTGTGAGGCTGTCTCGTTACAATTATGGCAGGCATAAATAACATAGGCAATGTTAGAACACAAATAAAAAAAGGACCACAGCACGAGTCTTAAAATTTATCACACTATCACACTGAAGGCAGAAAAAAAAAAGTAGGAAAAACCCCTGTTGTTATATTGCTTGTATACATCTATAAAGATGTTTTTAAAAGGACACGCGTACAAAGCAACATAGTACAGCCTTTCCTCTAATAAGTAGGCATTGCTTTCTTATTGGGGGAGCGACTGCTACTGTCACCCACATCTTAAATCTACCAATGCCTCGTATGCAGTTGAACATACTTACAACTGATGTGAGAGTATTTTTTTTGCAGTTGATAGAATATAATTTCAGAGGAGCATTCTGTAGAAGTCAACATGTAGCTTGTAATGGCAGCACAAACTCCTCTTCCCTGTCCAAACGGTTGTAATGCTATTATTTGCCACTACAAACTTCCTCCAGTCATTCAATATCTTATAACGAAAACAGACACTTTGAAAACATCCTGTTGTGGAACTTGCTGAAAACGTATGAACTATTTTCTCATGCATAGCTGCCGTAAAGATTTTGTCGGAAGACAGTCTTTGTTAAAATCACTAAAATCTGTAACTAGTTTCCTGAAAAATCTTTTTTTTCTAAGTGAAACAAATATATATTTTTTTTTTACTTATATGCATGTCAGTTGCATTGTGCGTTCGCCAATCTCACACGCTCTTAAACTGATAATTTGTTTAAAATTTATACTTTTGTGAAATAATTTTTTTTATGGTAAAAAAAAATAGGTTTGTTAACTACTTACTTCGCTTACAATTACTTATGCTAGCACAAAGTTTACTTAGAACCATAATTTTAAATGAAAACTTTACATACGAGCAAGACAAAAAGCGAGGATTGTTCAAAGCCAGTCACGGTACCGGTCACTGGGCTACGGGCTAGAGCAAACACCAGAGGCAGCTGTTGTGCTACACATTATCTGTGTCGACTATTCACGAGTCAAGGCTTTGTTATCATCTGCTTATAAAGCAAGATGGAAACATTTCGATTTATGAACAATATTCTTCATTCGGAAAATAGTGGTCAATTCATGCACATTCCGTAAGTGTAAAACGTGAACGGATAAAGATAAAGACTTGGGATTTTCACCTACTTGTTCAGCAAAATGAGCCTCTTGCAAAAAAAAATACTGAATTTCAATGAAATTGTTTACGATTTTTTAATTGCAACTGAGAAACATTTCACTTGACATGCTATGGCCACTGTAACACTGCAAACTAGGCAATAGCATGCAGCTGCGATAGGCTACTGGCGTCAGCTAGTGGGAGGAACGCCGCTGATCGACTGACCTTGAGCAGCCAAGAAGTTCTGTGCCTGGCATGTGTACGTTAACCGTGAACTAAACACAACAGTCATGTGTGTATGCCAGTCCCTATATGTAGTCAAATAACTTAACGCATTTCAAGAATAAATATTCAGACATTTTAATATCTCAAACAAAGTATCAATCTAGTAACAACTGGGAGAGTCTAATAAGCCCTGGCATTTGCAATTTGAACAGAATAATTGTAAAACAGGTTGAAAGATGCAAAAAGCAAGCTTGAGTCTACGTTCAACTAATATTTTCAACCAAGAAAATATTATACACCCATTTATTTAGGACCGTGGAACATACCTGGCTTAGGGGATGGCTGATGCTGCTCTTCCATCGCCTTTTCGAAGAACTTCATCTTATCACTCACAGACATTTTTTTCATTGCTGGAATGTTGTTCACTGCCTGCAATGTCAAAGAGTTGGGTTAATTCATTGAAACCACGACTGTTTCCACGCTTCACACCAGCTATAACAAGTTACGTACCTGTACCAGTGTAATTAAAGAAAATAAGTAACAACTTCTCCACAAACAAAAGAATAAAGAAAAAGAAAGTGACGGCACAACAACCATTACTGGTTACTATTTAGTGCGTGCTCAAGTACGACTCGCAGCCAGAACCATACATGAACTAACCATAACATTCAAAGTCATTCTACAACTTTGTTAATTGATCAGATATGTAGCATAAAATTAATAGATACAAGAAATTTGTTATCGCATAGAGAAATAATTAATTCTCATAATTAACATGCAAAACAGATTAAATGTTTATCCAGAAGTGCCTTCATTATGATTTGGGGGTATTCATCAATAAGAATGCTGCAAACCTTTACTTCAGTTTTCATAAACAAAATTAACTCATTCGAAAGGCATACAACCTGAACATAACATATTATAGAGATAAAATTTTAAAACCTTTATTTTTAATTTTTATCATAAAATACAAAGAATTTTGCAAGCTCTATGTGTACGCCTGTAAACAATCTTGTTAAAATTTTAATAAGGATTGTATAAAGAAAATGTACTATGCAAAACTGGATAACACAGACATACAAGGAACTAATTTAAACTCTAGCATACCGTCTCAGTAAAACTAAATATGGGAAATGTTATAAAACAAAAATATTAGAAGCTGTTTATATTATGCACATGCAGCATGTTATTCTGAAATTAGCTTCTAGGACTGACAGCTTGGCACACACGACACTGCACTAACAATATTTACAACCAAACATCTAAATAAAAACTGCTGCTCAATGAGATTACGTTAAAAGTTATAAGCTGCATAAACTGCAAACAATGTATTAAAAATAAAGGGTAACAATTTTAGAAAACCAAGATAATGTCTAATTTTCTTTAAAAATTTCCTTTCCCTTTTCTTTACTGCCTCTCAGCTTGGAGATGATTTACAGTCATCTTTCTTGTGTTTTCCTTCCCCTAAAAAGACCACGCCACTGAAAGAAGACCTCGGATCATTATCAAAACACGTAAAAAATCATAACTTCTGAGCAGAAAACCACCCCAAACTTGAATGAAAATATTCACAAGTTACACTTTGCCCACAACAGCTTATAAAATAATTACATGAAAGATAACATTAAAAACTTTTGCATATAATGAGGATTATCTACATGTTTCAATAAATTGTAATTATCACGACAAAAATTTCATAAATATTAAGAGCCAAGTTCATAAAAAAAAAACTCTACGAAATGAATGAAAATAAGAGTGTGATGACTTTCTTAAACACTCATTAGAGAAACAAACTACAATCTCCAGTTAAACATATATAATAACCATCTCTGCTTTAAAATGAAGTAATTCATCTTAACTGGTCCCCTTCTAAGAAGCTGAGAGGCAGTACTTCCACAAAGACTGTAGAGTCAAACAACCGACGGCAAGTTTATCGTGTGACCATGAGTGTGCCAAGATGGCAGCTGTCGAGGGAACCCACCTCCACAGGCTGCTTCCTCCCCGAAAGGCCGGCATTGGGCAATCTGCTGCGAGAGATAGGGTCCACCAAGTCTTCCTCTGAGGAGGAGCTACTGTAGTCCGAGTGGACTTGCACAGGGGTGGAGTACTGCGAGGCCGGGATGGCGACGGGGACGGGGATGTACGTCGGCTGTGGTGGGGGGGAACCTACCTTTCCAGGGAAGGATACGTAGTTGACGGATGGCGGCTGCTGCGGAACCGCACCGTTGGGACGCCGGTTGTACATGCTGGGTGGTGGGGTGGATGGCAGTTGGGGTGGTATTGAGGCAGTGTACGAGGCAGGGGCTACGGTGGACGAGAGAACGGTACTGGGGTGCTTGTGTGGGACAGGTGGTGGGGGAGTAGATGGTTTGGAAATTGTACGATGGCCTTCCTGATGACCTACTGGTGGTTTAGGTGGGATGATTGTGGGCTTCGCAGGGGTAGGGAGAGTGGAAAAGCGGGCAGCAGCCGGTTGGACGGAAGTGGAATGTGGTGGGGGGAGCGTAGAGGTGCTGGCAAGATGGGGCTGTGAAAACCGAAACAAGGAAAGAAACAAGTAAAATAATTAGCTGGCAGGCAATTAAAAAATAACAGTTAAAACAAAACCAAATGTAAGAAATATTACATACTGAAAAAAAGGCAAGCCTATGCCACCGACACCTGTAGGAACTACAAAATTAGTATAAAAATAGTTACCAAATGCATAAATTTCCAAGCTCAATACACCTAGAATTATCATAGCTATGGCATGCCCAACACCAGTAAATGAGACTAGCTATTCAGAATGTCACAAAAGTGGCTACCGACTCTCTGTCTCTGGTAGGCGAAGGCTATTAAACTAAAACAGACACTATAGATCATGATAAAAGGCTAGTAGAAACAATCCATATTCAAAAATTAACAACAGTCGATAACAAAGAGTGACTTAACCCCGTGGGAATTCATCATACCTGAATTAAACATGCTGAAAAATTACTTAACTGTCAGGTAGTATAATACATAATTCATTTCTAGTTCAGAATGCCACACAGACCTGTGAATTATTAAAGCAAAAAATGAACACACCCTGAAACGTACGGCGACGCAAATGGACAAGAACTAAAAAAACAAGGAAGGAACCGTTGGAAGAACAGCCAATTTAGTAATAATAATAATAAATATATTTATACATTTTGTAGAATGGCTTTATGTACAAACAATAAACACATCAGACTTTGTTTTATGATCATACCTACAACAATCACTATGTATTTATAATGAATGAAGCAGAACATTTATCAAAATACTACATCATCTTTGCAAACACTATAAACAATCTGCTGCAGATATCACAACAAATATACTGCACCAATTTCTCTCACCCATTTGTACAGAAATTTAGAATGGTAATGTTTACAGATTTAATAAACACTCCCTGTCAGGGGGTGTTAAGATAAATTTAATGAAAATATGTATCAATAAAACAATTTCTATGAAAAGCTTAGCAGTACAGGAACTCAAACTGAAAGGAACCACAAAAACTAGAATCCTAATAACTGCATACATTTAGAGTGAAGGAAATTACTTTGACGATACATTAACAAATAGCACAACTACATTAAGAGCCACATACAAACAGAACAGGACTAGACTTCTCCACACAATTTCTAATTAAAAATTAAAACACTTAAATGTTGTACTGTGTTGCAATCGTATTATTGCACACTGACAACACATCTCTGATGCAGCTTATCCTAACAAAAATATCAAATTGTTTAGACAAACTTCTGAGGCAAGAGTTCACTGAAGAAACTGAAGTCTTCAGAAAAATTTACCAGGAAACAAATTACTATTGCTCTGCATTGGAGGAAAGTTGGACACACAATAACATTTATTTATTTAATTTGCATGTTCAAGGTCTATCTCACGAACTATATTTAATACAATACACAAAGAAGATACTTAATAAAAACTTACAATGCAATAATTATTGCATTACAAAGGGAACCATATTATTAGCACAGACTAGTGGAAACAAAATGACAATCTGCTATAAATGCAACTAGCACGTTAACATTCTAACGCTAGTGTAGTTTCTTTGAATTGGCAGTGGCATAAAATGTCACTCGGCATCCCTCATTCGGAGCAACATCATTTTTCACGCTTCCCTTTACTACGAGTGTTCATGAACATAAGCTTGTAACACTCATTTTCGTTCACTCTATTGGCACACCACTGTCTTAAGTGTATTCATAAGTGAGGAAACAAACTTTCACCAGCAGGGATCAGAAAATTATAAATGTTGTAAACAAACATGTTTCATTCATTTGAATAATTAATCACTAATTAACATTCTTAAAATCTGAACACAAATAAATATTGCCCCAGTATTGTCACGCACCCAAACAACTAAGTAAAATGAGAATAAATTATAAAAAAAAAAATATCAAAACTCAATTCAGGACATATTTATATTAAAATTTACCAACTTTCATACTGCCTAGCTTTGCAACAATATTTATTTTTGATATGTTTAAATAAGAGATCATAACAAAATAAACAAACACTTTAGGGTGAACAACAAATTTCCAGTTTGTTTCTGGTGTTAAGAGAATACAAATACGTACCGTTACTCCCATTCTAAGCGTTTGAGTAATAACACGTCTACAAACTAACAACCATCCACTTTCATGGTTTGATGCAAACGCCTTTCAAACCCTGCCTAGGCTCTGGTCACCTCTTTGGTCCCTGGCTTCACTTTATTTAACAGTGCATAACCAACATCACACTGCCGACAAGCAATGACACTATTACAGACCAAATGTACAAAAATGTCAAGACTGAGACAAATTTACAACCACCCAAACTTTGACTACAAGAGAATAAGAATGAAAGGTCACTCCAACTCAATACAAATACAATACAACGATGGCAGGAACAAGATGAAACACAATTAGACACGGAGGATGACCAAGTATACATCACTAACACATTAAGAAAAAAGTTTGATCAAACATCAATCAAATTCTTATACGCATAAATGTGTATCACCTATATTACAACATGCTATCAACAAACACAATCAACACCAAAAATTTAGCAATTTTACATTTTGTTGTGATGTAAAGAATTTCCTAAGCATGTCATATTAAACATACAAATTTGATCCTAATCAGATCATTAGCAAAGAATTTGTATTGTTTCGAAATCACTCCAAGTTGTCAAATAATGCCAATAAATATACAGGTATTCAAAAAGAACTCTTGGGTGTCATCAACAGTTAGCTAGATGCTATTTCTGAATTGATGACACAGAAGTGAAACATTTTATCATCACAAAG